>JAOUQW010000029.1:8888954-8900900 GCA_028565825.1 Olivaichthys viedmensis | reverse complement strand
CAGGTGGGGACAATCACATCACGGGACAAAAGACACGGAAACAACGTAAACAACGGGCACATGGCGGTCGTCGTCATGGCAACCGCCACGCTATTGTCTCGCGCTCAGCCGGGCGCGTGACAGTATCAGTCAGTATAAACAGAGAAGCAGAGGTACCGTGCTATTATTAGGAAAGACAGGCGGCCGCAACTAGCACCCATCTCTTGTGAAGTGTAAAGAAGCATAAGGAAGCCTATTTTTTCTTGTTATCATAAGCCATTCGCTGTGCCATTCTCAGTCTTTCTACTCTGAGTGATAAACCGATAAAAAGGATAACACACTAGGTTCTCCCTCAGGAACAACAGTTCATTCAGACAGGCAAAAATTAGAATCCCTGCCTATATATTGCCAACTACTCTCTTTATTAATTCAATCTTGCTGAGTCCAATGTTACTGATTTGGTATCAGGGGTATTTCAGCATAATCCTCTTAGGGTCATCCATATTCATTGTTTGAGGGAAAAGCTACCCGTATTCAGACTTATGAAATTACCTGCGTGGCGTTCACGCCTCTGAGGTTGCCAGGTTTTTCAGTTGTGTCTAGACCATCCCCTTTAAAATAAGCACTTTAAGCCTGAAAAAAACAGACAAGACGAAATTCTGACTGATAAACCATATTGCATTTTGTGGGCAAAATATGCTGTCAATTGTAATACAATGTAGCATAAGCAAGAGACAGTAAAATAATAGGATGATATACAAATAAGTAGGAAATATTGCAATAAACATCTAATAGTATTCTAATATATTAAGAATATATTGAAGTTGATGGTCATGAATAGTCCTAGTCGAAATAATCACATTGATTTACCATCTCTGCAAGTCTGTATCTGGAACCCACCCACATTAATTGGCTGCCAGCCTATAAAATACCGCTGGATATGCCAGTAGTATGTGGTAGATCCTAATAATAATGGAGACAGGCCAAACCAAGGAAGCCCTTTTTTTTGCATGATGAACTACAAGCAAAAACTAAACATACATGTTAGCTTGGTATGGTTTTGCAGAAAGATTTTGGTGCTATCCAGCATTTTAGCTAGTGTGGTGCTGCATGCAGTTCATCAATGCAATCCAAACACCTGAGACCCTGCATGTCTAGAGTTCGGGCACTTCCACAGAGTGGTGTTCATATTGCAAGTCTGAATTAAACAACACGAGGCAGTACGCTTGTTTTAGACATATTCTTAGTAATCAATTGGCAATATATACAGTAAACAGTACTGTTATATAGAGTGCATGCTGTTAGTGATCAGTATATAGTATGGTTCTATAGAGTGCATGCTGTTAGTGATCAGTATACAGTATTGTTATATAGAGTGCATGCTGTTAGTGATCAGTATACAGTATGGTTATATAGAGTGCATGCTGTTAGTGATCAGTATACAGTATGGTTATATAGAGTACATGCTGTTAGTGATCAGTATACAGTATGGTTCTATAGAGTGCATGCTGTTAGTGATCAGTATACAGTATTGTTATATAGAGTACATGCTGTTAGTGATCAGTATACAGTATGGTTCTATAGAGTACATGCTGTTAGTGATCAGTATACAGTATTGTTATATAGAGTACATACTGTGTGTGATTAGTAGGCAGCACAAGTTTCTCCCCTGCCCTGAGGCCCTGTGTGCCAAATTTACCGACATTGTTTATCATCCCTATTCTCTTTGGAGTATATTTTTGTGTTGTGTGCCGTTACACGTTTCTCAGACAAATGATTTTTTATGTATGATATTGCACTACTGCAACACCAACTAATTTTAGCTTGTAATATTGTGTCTAGTCAAATCCATGACTGATTGTGTTGAGGAATTGTGTTTTTTTCTGTTTATTTTTACAACCATGAACCACTCTATTAAGCAAAATTCGGTTACATTTAGACAACCTTTATTTTTAGGTATTATAGTATAATAGGATGTTTTCTTAATTTGTTTCTTTGCCAGGTTCAGGACTCCACATTAAAGGAATACTTTAGCGTTTTTTAACTTAATCTCTATCCACTGCAGCAGTAGCGTATAGGCGATTAACACTGACAATAATGCTGACACGTTGCCTTGTACTGCGATAAAACCCCAGAAAACCTGTTTTCTCAAAACTCGCTTATAATGGAACCCTAAGGGCAGTTGTTAAATTGTCAATAAACATGTAAAATATATGACTATTTAACGCAAAATTTCAAACTTCAAAAGTTGCAGTCTAACAATAAAGGTCTTGGAACAAGACAGACATGAGAGAAAGTCTTACTAAAGCTGTACTTATGTAGTTTTATCCAACATTCAAAAACTGGAGCAATAAAAGTAAAAAGCAATTCCGGGTATTTACGCATTTTCTGAAGAGGCAACTATTATGTTGGTAACGCTTAATCACAAATTCTTCCCTCTGAAAAAGTAGTCCCATCTCTGAAAGGATGAATTATACAGATTTAGAGCTTCATTTACGAATACCTTTGACTGAAAAATTCATAAAATCCCGTTACAAAAATTTTTTATCATAAATGTTTATCAGTGGAATTCAACAACTACCCTTGGATTTCCAATCATACGCAAGTTTTGAGTAAACCAATTTTCAGCTCTTTTCTCAGTACAGGATAACTTGTTGAAATTATTGTTTGTAGTAACCGCACACATGCGCTAGATAGAGATTCGGTTGAAAAACGCTGGAGTTACACCTTTTAACCCAATGTGGGTTTCGATGTGTCAGTCCTGTTCTCCTGTCCTTTATATGTAATATTGTAATGTTCGTGGACTTTTTATATCCCGGTTTTTATGGCATTTTCATAATTGTCTGTGTTAATACTGCATATCGGGAGGGTAATGCGCTAAGCTTGTTGGGTAATCTCATAATTGATTGGCATTAACAAAACCACTTCAGATATTACAGTGATTATTTTATTTTTTTTCAATTCAAATGTTACGCAACCTTATTTCTCCCACATTAGGTAAGGATTTTATTTTTCCATGCACCATCAGACAGTTTTACCTTCAACATGCATGCATTTTTAAGGGGCTTTCCTTCTGGTTGTTTTATAACTCTGCTGCAGGAAGAAAGGGCTGGTCCCAGTGCAGGGGAGAGACCATTGTATGACAAAGGAGCACAGGACAAAGACCATACACACACACACACACACACACACAGCAGGCTAGGGGGCAGGGCCAGCTCCTACTGTGCTCAGTGTTCTTCTGCATACAGGAACAATCAGAAACAACGGGGAGAGAAAGAGAGTAAAAGAGAGATGGATAGGTTGTGGTAGGAAGAGGGAGTGACAGAAAGAGAGAAGGGTGATGGTGAGAGATCTCCTGCTTAGCGCAGCTTACGGTGTGATAAAGAAAGCGAGGAAGTTGTGGCCCACTTAAAGGAGAGGGGCGGATCAGAACTAGGGCAATCTCTCCTTCTCTCTCTCTCTCCCTCGCGCTCTTTCTTTCTCTTAGTCTCTCGCCCTCTCTCTGCGAGAGTGGGGGTAAAATAAGGAGGCTGGGCCAAGTGGAGAGTAGGAGGAGGGGGTATGTGTGTGTACGTGTATGTGTGCGTGTGTGTGTGTGCCTGAGCTAGAGAGACACAGAGAAAGCAGAGCCAGCAGCCTGCACGTGTTCTCTTCTCCACACGGCTCAGAGCTGCATCGAGGCAGACCTTCATCTCTCCTCCTCACCATCATCACCAGCACCATCAGCACCTCATCCTCATCCTTTGCTCCACGTGAGGCCGTTTTACGGCTCCGTACAGAATGCCTGGTGAGTGTTTAGCTCAGGATGCCGGGAGCATGATCATATTATGGGATGGATTGCTCTTTCTGAATGGCATCTTGTTACAGCAGAGGCGTGCTAAGGGAAGCAGGGAGAAAAGGATGACAGGGGTGTTCCAGCGTTTCGGTGTTAGGAAGGGAACGATGAACAATAGGAGGCTGCTGGTTGATTGCTGGTTGACTGAAGGCCATGCACGAGGAATGAATCGGGGATATAAACTGCGCTCAGCATCCGCACACACTCCTTTGTGTGCGAGCAGAGGTGGAATAGCACGCTGGGAGAGCGATGCAGACGCGAGGAGGACGTGCCAATCCGTAATATTGCTGCACTATGCTGTTGGTTAATTGGGAGGGGTGGTGTTGAAAGATGGCTTTACTTTACGACATGTATTCTATCTGGCCCCCCCTCCTGAACTGGGTGGTGTCAATGGCACATGCTGTTGGATGGGAGGATCTCTGAATGCAATTGGAGAAAAGTGCAATCAGAGATGTAAAATATGTGCCTAGTGTAATTGCTGCTGCTGCTATAGAAGCTGCTGTGTGTGTGTGTGTGTGTGTGTGTGTGTGTGTGTGTGTGTGTGACTACGTGTGCATAGATGTGTGTCTGTCTGAAAGCGGAGGAAGCAGCTTAATGTAAATATTAGCTGGAGAGCTTTGTAGAGCTCCAGGCAGGAACACTGCATGAAGATAAAGACTCTGGTGTGCGTTCTTCATTCTGATTTGGTGCAAACGCATTTTGAATGTGAATATTGTTTTAGATGCCGTTAGAAATGAAATGGATGGTTTTTGAACACCCATGACGTTCTTGGTATTGATTTTTGACAGCTGCAGTACAGTAGCGATTGAAAAGCAACATCTGCACATGACATCACCTGTGGGCAAATACACTCTTAGAAAAAAGGTTCCATCTAGCACCCTAAGGGGTTCCTCAGTTTATCCCTCTGGGGAAACCCTTAAAGGTTCTATGTAGAACCCTATAACAGAAGGTTCCAGGAAGAACCCTTTTAGAAAGCTAGAACCATTAACCAACCAAAGAACCCTTGAAGAATAATTTTTTAAGAGTGTAAATATGTATTAATATATACGCTTTAAAAACGTTCTTTAGAGCAATTCCATAAAATAATTTTTATTTTAATTTTTTTGTTGATGCCACAATAAACTGTACAATATTTCCCCATCATAAATATTTACAGTATGTGGAAAGTTCTTTGTAGCACCAAAAAAAAAATGGTTAACAAACATCCACTGAAACATTATTTAGGGAACCAAAAATGGTTCTTCTATGGCATTGCTCTAAAGAACCCTTTCTGGCACCTTCATTTTTAAGGGTGTCTGAATGCATAAAAATACAAATATTTGAGAACATTTTGTGTATGATTATATGATTTTTGAAAGAACAGATTAAAGCAGCTACAGTTAACACACTTAAAGCGGCAGTTTGCATTTTCCAAAAGCCTCGCTAGATCTGTAATAATCAGAAACTTAGAAAAAGACCTTAGGAAAACTGTAATTGTGCAATATTGCCATGTAATGGATCTGGCTAGTTTCTTCATTTCGGAGTTCTGTTTAGATTGTTCCGGCCCGGAAATGAGCCTGCTCAGCTCTGACCTTTTTTCCGAACCGGCAACTCAGGAGGCATTTGAAGTTTCAACAGAAGGGGCAGGGTCAGTTGGGGGGAAGGGAAAGGCTTGTGGATGTTTTCATTGGAATTGCGATTCGCCTCGCAGAGCGCTCTAAAAATGACAAACTGCTTCTTTAAATTAAAACAGTTCAAATAGCTACTCTGTATAGCTTTGGTCAGTTTTATTGTGCTTTATTTCTCCCCCGTGTTTATTATAAGAGATCAGCAGTTTATTGTTTATAGTCAGTTTATAGTTATAGTTCATGTAATAAATATGTATGCAAAATACATTGGATTGGCTATAAAGAGTGTGTGTGTGTGTGTGTGTGTGTGTGTGTGTGTGTGTGTGTGTGTGAGCGTGAGTGTGTGTGTGTGTGTGTGTGTGTGTGTGTGTGTTTGCATCTGTATAGTGAAACAGGTTCAGATTATCTTTTTGCATCATAGTTAGTGTTATGCGTGTTACTGGCAGGTTTGGGACAAGGACAGGGTTTGAACTGGCATGCAGGACAGAAAGCCTGTCTGACCTCCATGGCCTTCACTCTGGTGCCAAGAGGAATACATTGGATGTAAAAGAGTCATAGTGAGGAAGACTAAAAAGGCGGCGGAGCACAACGTTAAGGTTTCTCTTTTATTAGTATCAGCAGTCATGGTGTTGAACAGATCTGATGTGTGGACTTGTTTCTTTGCATCACATCATATTTCAGGGTCATAAACAAATGGCCTGGAAGCTTGGGAACTCCAAAAACTCAGAGCGAGGTCTTTATCAAACCCTTGGCAGAGGTTAGTGGAGATATGGCAGTGCATTTTAATGGGCTCCCTGTTGAGAGCTGTGCTTTTTTTGTGTGTGTGTCGCTTCTGATTGTTTTTGAGTGGTTTTCTTAAGACTGAGCTCTTTTCGATAGAGGAAGAGAAATAGAAAAATAGAAATTAGATATCTGTTTGTGTGAGATCTGACTGTGAGAATGTCCAGTTATGCATGTTATGTATTGAGATGTGTCATTTTTAGATAAGTGGTTATTATATAAGTGTTCGTGTTGGTCATATTTGCCAGGACATCATGATGATCCTTGACTTTCAACATTTATGTGTTAGTTAACTGGTTGATGTATGAATAATAGAAATGTTTGGCACTGTTTTGAAGCCTTGCTTCTTAAATATTGCATTACTCTGCCTCTGGTTGTTTTAAAGCCCAGCATTTCTGCCACAGCGTTACCCAAATGAGCTGCTTTGAGAAAGAGGCTTGTCAGTTTTAGGGCTGACCCTGTCAATAGCTGCGGGATTGCGTAAGCTGTCTGGGAGAGTAATAAGCTCAGCCGCGTGGCCTCACGGGCTTCTGAATAATTGCTTCTTTATTAGAGCGATGTTTGGTTCACCACTAAGTGAGAATAGTTCAATCGTGGCATATCCAATTGATCTAATGGTGTTCATAGTTAGACAGAAATACCTAATGGTTATTTATTCATTTGTGCCATAGTTGTTTTGTTTTTTTCTAATATTTTTAAGAATTATACCTATACTTTTTCCAGTAGCAAGCAAGCTCCTTCTTGAACTTCTCTTGCCTGAGCTGCCGATTTCCTGACGTGCAGGCCTGCTTGGCAGTCATTTCCGATTTGGGGCAGAGGTCTCGAGGGAGGCCCACTTCCTGTCAGTGAGTGTGGGAACGTCTCGGATGGATGTGGAGTGCACAGTGCCCCATTAGACAGAGAGCCTAGGACACGCGCTCAGCCGAGCCCCCACATGAGTTTAATTAGACGCCCGACAGGCCCACCTCTCGCCGCTCTTTCTTTAACATCCAACCCTCGCTGTAACCATGTCACTTTTGTTTGTGTGTTTTTTTTTCTTTCTAACATTGTTGCAGGTCGTGCCAGTGGTTTTTACTAGGACAGGTTTTTTTTCTTTTTTTTTAAGACAAAACATATGTGCAAAATGGGTATTCGCTATTATTTGATATTGTATAGTTTCTTTTTTCCCCTGATTAATTAAAGCCTAATGTGGCTGTTGGGTCTTTTTTTTTTAAACCCACGTGCCCTAGTTCATGCAAAACCTCTTTCTGTTCACTTACCCCACACACCGGACACAGGAATGTGAGACAGAAATGACTGTTGCAGTTTTCAAAGTTTTCACTCCGAACCAAAATGCCAGTGTTTTTAAATAGAAATGCTTGGAAATGCACAAAGGGTGTGTTCAAGGAACACAGGATTGTTCCCCTGGGTACTCAGAGGCAGCGCTACACTCCTGACTGCTCCAGCCGGAGGACTTGGCTGTGTTTTGAGCTCTGCTATCGAAACTTCATCATCTCATAGCACTGAGAGAGGAAATCAAGGAAAACTCCGCTAAAGTATTGAACCAGTCCTTCGGTGGTAGGTTTGCGTTTCAGCAGGATCATGGCCTATCGCTACGCTAAGCAGTAAGTACTGGAAATGTGGTGTTTCTTCATGCTCTGCTTATCCCGGTGGCTGCAGTTTCTGTGGCAAAACATGTGCGTCTAGTTAACAGGGTAGCAAGCAATGTATGTTTTTGAAACATGGGGCATCTCATGGCATTACATTGCAAAAGGGTACGTAACAAGTCTTCTATTTATGCAACCCATTAATAATTCAATCTCCTAATAAGAATGCAAGGAAACGTAGGTTGAGGATTTGGTTTGTTTATAACTAGAGCCCATAAATAAATCATTAAAAAGGCTGATCAGAATTACAAAAACCGCACCACTGTGCTGGTTCTGTGTAAAATGCACTTTACTGTGCATGTGATGTGATTGTATTTCTATTCAAATGTCTCTGTTCCTGCAGTCCCAAAATCTAGCCTACTGCAGTGATGCCACTGACGACTAGATCTTTAACGACGTCATTAAGTGGATAATATAATTGGAATTGTAAAATAATCGATGACTCATGTCGGGCTCACTTTTATAGGAGACACATCCCACAGTGTGGAAGTGTTTCGGTCAGGTTCAGACGTCCTTTCCTTGTTGTTCTGCCCTCAGCTGCATTGCTGTGGGTGTAAATATGTACAGTAAATCACAAATGAACCTACGACGGAATGGCTGTGAGTCATGACCGATAAGTCGATGCTTTTTTTTCCTCCTGCAGGACGAGCGTAGCGCAGCAGGAAGGGAGGGTTTGGGGTGGATTACGTTATCCCGGTCTGTCCTGGCCATGAATGTGTCATGATCTCAACCATATTCAGTGCACACTCCTGCAGGTCAGATTGCTCCCGTTTGGAGCTATTGCAATTGTGAGCCGACTGATTGATGGACTGTTTCAGATCAACACACCTTTAAGAAATGCTCTGTACAGATAATCATTGTGTGGCTGTTTTACATTCGGGTGTTGTGCATTTCCTCAGAGTCAGCAGGTATTACCGCTTTTGAGGACAAACGAGTATCTCGGATTGTGTGTGATTTCCCAAGGGGCTTGGCGAGATCACTAGAGAACATCGTTATTTTTTAATATCAGCTGTATGTCATGAGTCGTTTGTCACTCTCTCAATTGCACGAAAGCGACTGGAAATGGGGCGATATGGACTCAGCGTGTTATGTATTACTATAAATCGATGATGAGTTGTGCTCAGGCCAACAGCGGTATAATGTTGCAGTCTTTCTGGAGGGTTTGATAGAAAGTGGTTTTATTGTCTTTGATCAATGCTTGTTGAGGTTGGCAGGGGTTGGGAGCTTGCTTTAGCCATCTGAGCTGTTTTGATGATGTAGCAGGTACATAAAACCATCGTATTTCGTTGAACATTTCACTCAGGATGAGCACAGTTGCACAGCTTTGCTTTCATTTTACATTTTTGGGGATGAATTTTTAGCCCATAATCTGATCTCAGATTCATTTTAGTTCACTGGCTTTGCTTGTGCTATTTACGGATTTGTGGCAATTTCATTTTCATTGCCTACGATCAAATCTTGTCATCTGAAGGCTTGTACTAGAATTTAAATCTTTTGTTATAGTATTTTTTTCCGTGCTGATTCCAGGTTGCATTGTGGGAGAACTGGGGAAATGAGCTCACAGTCGTCCTGAGGTCAGCACTTCCTCTACCTGAGGCCTTTTTTACCTCAGGGCAGAGGTCGGACATCTTTAATTTATAGCTAGGAAGGAGTAAGTGTGCACAAAGCCAGTGCTCAGCTGGTGTTTAATTGCCATGGCTTACTCTCCGCATTGATTGTAACATGCAGTATTGAACAGTATTTAGCGACCTCTGTATTCAGCGACATGGCTGGCCTGGGGATTGGTGGACAGATCATAGATTAATATCATAAGTCTAAGTAAGTCTAACAAGCCTATGTTCTACTGCAGTAAGGAAGTAGAGAGATATATGAAATGAAATATGTTATTTTCATTTGTTTCTGTGGTGTAAAATCTCATTTTCTCTGCAGTGATAATTATCTTTGAGTCGTCTCTGTATCCCAGGGATGTTTTTACTACATACACTAAAAGGACCAGCCGTGGTTTTACCTCCACAATCCAAGTTAAAACAGCGTTGTTATCTGAAAGCTCATGACAGTTTTTCGGAAAATGTCTGGTAAATAAAAAGGCTCAGGTTGCCGTGTTCTGAACCTCAGCTATGACGCATTGCAAAAATGTCTTATGAAAACTTTTTTTTCAGGAATGAACAGTTAAAAGGAAGCAAAACTGTTTGCCAGGTGTCTAGATATACAGTACTGTGCAAAAGTCTTAGGCAACCTACATTTTTTTATATAAATTCAATTATATGTTTATTTGATATCTTCTGCATTAGAGTGTCAGTAGAAAAGAGGACATTTTTGATTTCCAAAACATAAAAAAATAAAAATAATTACAAAAAATTAAATGTTATAGAGAAATGTTTGTAAGTCATTAAAGAAAATGACATATTAAGTAATAGACCCCTTTTGAGCTAAAAACATAATCAAGGCTGTCTGGGATTTTACCTGCAGAGATGCCAGTGTGAGCCAAAGTCTGCAGAAGAACTGTGGTTCTCCAAGATTTTTGGAACAACCTACCAGCCGATTTCCTTATAAAACTGCACGACAGTGTGCCTAAGAGAATTTCTGCATGTTTCATTTGTTTCACTTTACAGAATTTCTTTACATGCACCTAAGACTTTTGCACAGTACTGTATGTTGAAAACTTTTAATCCTTATATTCTGTTCAGGGTCAAAATCCCCCATTTAAATTTTCTTTACTAAAATATAAGCATATTTATTAAGTGAAGCTTAATGTACTTGGCCCAATTTCTCTAGTGAACATGAACAACAATAATAATACTACTAAACTTTATTTATATAGAACCTTTCATACATTTAAAATATAACGCAAAGTTTTTTTTACAGTGAACAGTTACAAATGTCAGAAAACAGAGGAACAAAAAATAAGAAGTAGTCAAAAAATTAAAGACGGTAGTAGTCATTTTTATATTACAGGGATTATGTTGATCATTTTGAGTAACAAGGTGAAATAAAAGTTGTAGAAATTACTCATCTTCGTAAATATGAAACACAAATGTTGCTTTTAGAATATCCTCAAAGAGTGAAGAGCTTTTGTGTATTGTATTTAAAATTTTGTTGCTTTAAAAAAATGGCCTAGGACAATGGGACATGTGCTGCCTAATAGTGACTAGAACATGGGGGTAATTTAAAATTGTTGGGTAAGAGATGCTAAATATATTACTTAGATTCAGAATGGTTGATAAGATATATTTGCAGGAAAACTGTACCAGATCAACAGCGTGCCTGGGCATAAGTCTGTAAAATTAAAAGGAGTAGCCAAACATCCCTGACAAAGCACATTGTTAATGTGCTTATTCGTACAGTACAGATTTGGGCATGATTTCGCAAAGCATTTATCCACCAAAAAGTTTTAATTATGAAGTAATTCATTCCTCATATGAATTGACAGTGTTTAATCTGGCACTGTAGCTCTTTTTTGAATTATAAATTGTTGGCCATGTTCCTAAAATTATATTGACATATTAACCCAATTGCTCTGCTGGCTATAATCTGCTGCGCTGATAGTCTTACTCATCATTTCCACTACATACAGGACATTCAGACTAACTCCTTGTGTTTTCAGTAATGTAAAAACGGTACAGAAAGGCTGTGGCATTAATATTAGCATTAAAACAGAAAAACGATGACCTTGGTCAGGCCTGCCTGTGATCAAACTGCGGGGGAGTGTGAAATTTCTGTTGGCCGCAATGTGTGTGGTGCCAGGCTGGTTCATGTGAGCAGCAAAGAAGTTAACCAGGGTCCAGGGTTTCCAAAAAATAATACTGTTGAGATCACGAAAATCAAGTGATGCTCACTTGACCACGTTGTAGAAAGCTTTTAGGAAGTCAGGGTGAGATGACGCCTACACTGAGTTACCGGTTTAATAGATAAACCTACCATATAGGTCAATTTGTAGGTATTGACAAATCTGTTTATATAGAATAGAATAGAATAGAATAGATTGCTACTTTATTGTCACATATACAAGTACAGTGAAATTCATTCTTCGCATATCCCAGCATGTTGGTAAGCTGAGGTCAGAGCGCAGGGTCAGCCATGATACAGCGCCCCTGGAGCA
>JAOUQW010000029.1:8875831-8888854 GCA_028565825.1 Olivaichthys viedmensis | reverse complement strand
AGGGCCTTGCTCAAGGGCCCAACAGTGGCAGCTTGGCGGTGCTGAGGCTTGAACCCACAACCTTCTGATCAGTAGCCAAGTGCCCTAACCACTGAGCACCATTGACCATATATTATTTGGGTGGTGCATTATTCTCAGCACAGCCGTAACACTGACATGGTAGTGTGTGGTGCTGGTATGAGTTCATCAGGCACAGCAGTGTTATTGGGGTTTCTAAACACTCTATACAATGGCTACTTTTTTGGACACACCTACCTTGTTGGACTACCACCTTGTAGATTTACAGTTAGACACCATAGCCCACAGGCAGAACACCTACTAATGTGTCACTACCATGTCAGTGTCACTGTTGTGCTGAGAATGGTCCATCATGCAAATAATATCTAGTTAGCGGTGGCCCTATAATGGTCCCTTTTCACTGCTGCATGGGGTAAAGGGTAGGTAACTAATTATGCATAGCAACAGTCTGTAATTGTACATCTACAAAGTGATCTGTTTGGTTGGTGAACTTGAACTAGCCAATGAGTGTAGCTACAATATAGGTGTACCTAATAAACTGGCAACTCTGTGTACGTATATTATGCAGTGGGAAGTAACCTATGATGTCTAAGTGCAGTAACAGTGTCTTCCCCTTTTTTTTGCCTTAGCCCCTGGTAGTGATAGTGCAGTGCACTTAGCTGTAACAGGATGTTATCAGCTGCGATCGTACCATTGATGTTTATGGTTCCTTTTCCTGGGTCATGCCTTGAGGAAGGACCCCAATGACTCTCACTAGCTGTAATAGTGACGCTACACCATACACTCAAATGCTTACACTAGCGACAATGTGTTTTACAACCAAACACAAAAGAGCTCGTTCTTACAACAAAATTTGAGGACTCAGAAATCTTCGTCTCCTCTTGTCTCCCCCTTTAGATCCCATCTGATGCCGAGACTGAAGGAGTCGCGGTCTCACGAGTCGTTGCTCAGTCCCAGCAGTGCAGTAGAAGCTCTAGATCTCAGCATGGAGGAGGAGGTGCTCATCAAACCTGTGCACAGCAGCATCCTGGGACAGGACTTCTGCTTCGAGGTCAGTCCCCTGAGCTCTGACCTTTCACCTCTGTTTTATTAAACATTTCATCTAATCTGTGTCAGTAATGTGCGGAAGCACTCAGCTTTTTAGGTCATTAGCATCAACATGGCAGCTAATGTCACTCGCCAAGTATCACGTACCGAATGCTCCAGTGTGTTGTAGGTGAACCAGGATCTGATGGTAAATCATTTGCATGTGGTAAGGTTCCCAATAGCACATGGAAAAATGCGAGCGAAGTCATGGATCAATTGCGAGTATTATCAGTGGCCGACATTTGCATGCACGCCAATCTTT
This sequence comes from Olivaichthys viedmensis, assembly GCA_028565825.1. Lineage (NCBI taxonomy): Eukaryota > Metazoa > Chordata > Actinopteri > Siluriformes > Diplomystidae > Olivaichthys > Olivaichthys viedmensis. Next base: position 8,887,488 of record JAOUQW010000029.1, on the reverse strand, counting down.
TAGTATCTGTTCATTGTGCCATAAACAAATGGTGAGGCTGAAAGCTGGGAGGCTGATCTGCCCTTTAGGTAGTGTGTAGTAACTCGTGTACATCTGCTCAGAGAACGACCTTCCATATTAGCTGGCACTTACTGGCAGTCTATTCTGCATGAATTTAATATACATTAAAGTAATCAAATAAAAACTAGTCTGTATTGTGGATGTGGGAGAACACTGTGGTAATTTAGCTGTTTAGAATCTTACAAACTCTTGTCATAAATAAAAATAAAATAATAATGTCATTTAAGGAATTATCCAGCTTTTTTCAACCAAATTCCTATGTACTGAATCTGTCGCATATGTGTGATTACCGCAGTTAAGAATTTCGACACATTTCCCTGTACTAAGAAAACAACCTAAAACCTGTTTACTTGAAACTCACTTATAATAAAAATCTAAGGACAGTTGTTGAATTCTGTCAATAAACATTTAAAATATGCGACTATATAATGTAAATTCAAAACTACACTCATTACACTTTAACAATAATTGTCCTACGATAGGGCAAACATGAGAGGATGTCTTACTAAAGCTGTTCTTATGCAGTCTTATCCAACTTCTGAACACTTGAGCAATACAGTGATTCCGGTTCCTGAGGGTTTTGTTATCCATGCGCAATGAAAACCACATAACTACGTTGGTAATGCATAACCACTAATCCTTCCCTCTGAAAAAGTAACCCTATCTCTGAAAGGTTTCAAATTATACAGATTTGAACATGTACTACACAAATATGTGTTTCCCATAAACGCTCATCGACTGCCCCAACTGCCCCAACTGCCCTTAGACTTCCATTATCAATGTATTTCGAGTAAACAGGTTTTCTGTTCTTTTCTCATTACAGGGAAACGTGTGTTCATGGTAATCACACATTCGTTTACAGGTGCTGAATTTAAGAATTTAATTTTAGAAACGCTAGAGTAGTCCTTAAAAATCATGCTTTCATCAATTTATATTCAGGACTCATATAGGGGGAACCTCGGCAGACTAACATCTGGCAGTGGCAGTGTCCATTGCTGTGTTAGTAGCGAGTACCTGCCACTCAGCTCAGTGCACAGCTCAACCCATCTGTCTGAATCTTTCCTCTTTTCGTTCTGATCACTGCTCATTGGAGCTGACATGGTCTCGGTTACACTTTGGCCAGCTGGCACCTGGAACCTTCATACAATGACAGAGGGAGGAAGGCAGGGAGAAAGGAAGAGATTGATAGCAGTGTTTTTGGCTTTTTGGCTTGTTTGTTGTCCGTGTTCACATATGTGAACCTCGAACGGTGAGTAAAATGTAGTTATAGTAAATATATACAGGATTTCTTGTTACATGTATGACTAATCATTATGGAACAATTGATAACAGAGAGGGTAGAAAGGGAGTCTAATACCCAAATATAAAAAGCTGCTGACTGATCACAGACCGTACGAGGTGCTCTGTGCTTGCGTAGTTTAAGCCACTATGGTATAACATTATCATAATGTGTTGACACAGATCATGTATGTATATCTCTGGAGGTAATTTGTCTGAAAGTATTTATATCCTGACCATTTTCAGTAAGATTCTTTACAGTGTTTGTTGAGCATATCTAATGAAGTGACAACATATGCTCATGACATTACAACAATGCTTAAAAATATAGCAATATAAAGCAATAAATATAGTCTTGCTAACATTATACTATGTTATGTTATTATACATATTATATGTTATGTAATGTTACGTTACATTACCTTCCGTGACAATGCATCCCAACAAAGAAACACATCTGGAATTACATTATAATATAGCCATGCACTATGCAACAAATGCTTCTTAACCATTTTCCCATATGTTACATAATTTTATGTTACGTTTTATATGTTATATTACATTACCTAACATTGTTACATTACAATACAGCCCAATAAGTAAAAGCATCCGGCTTTACAATGTTATAATATACTCTTGTACTAATGCACAATAACTAATTATATACAGTTTGCTCTTTACATTTCCACAATCTGATATGGTACAATTTAATATGTTAAAGTACATCATAGAGCTGTTAATTAAGCAGATGGCTGAATGCATACAGTCTATAAAAAAGCGCCTTTGTCCTTGATCAGCAGCATTTTTTATGATCAGTTGTAGTTTTGTTGTGAGTTAAATTAATTAGATTTTGGAGAGGTTGGTGCTATCATACATGTTATTCTAGTAAAGCACCAAGATCATATGTTAGAGAATTTGCTTTGTAAGCATTAGGATATTAAAAGACCTGCGATCCATCTTCCTACATTTTTATTTTCATTTTTGCGTTTTAACCCAGCTGTCAACTTAATACAAATCCATCTGGATCTGACCAGAATTTTTTTAAATAGAACATGGTTGAAAATAAGACTATTTGTTTGTTTTTCCCAAACCATTGGAGTGCACCAATGCACCCCCACCCCCCCTTTCCGATGATTTGAAAGGAATTCTAGATAAAGTGCGTCAGATACAGTCCCTACAGTCCTTCCCCACCCTCACTCTATGATTGCATTAGATAAGTGCATTTAATTGGAGTGCATTCTGTGGATTTGGGATATTCGATATCTCTATTCTTTAGCCAATTGTTATTACTCCCCACTCAAGGGAACCTGGATGATAGCTAAGTGCACAGTGAAAACTGGTGGATCACCTAGAGTTCCTGAGCCTAATGTCCATTTACCCACTTTCTCTGCTCTTTACTCCTTCCCTATTAGCATTATGTCCATTGTGTAATTACAGGTAACTACATCAACAGGAAGCAAATGCTTCTCTTGTCGGTCAGCCGCAGAGAGAGAAAAATGGATGGAGAACCTGAGGCGGGCCGTGCATCCCAACAAGGTATAGCAGACGGCTTCAGAGAGGTTGCTGTAACTCTGAAATGAAATAGTACTTCCGTTATAATGTATTCTTTCCTATGTTGGCCAAACCTTGATTTAATTAGACTCAGCATTGATTGTGGTGTTTTGCACATTTGTTCCTCTCAGGACAACAGTCGTCGGGTGGAAAACATGCTAAAATGTTGGATTATCGAGGCCAAGGATTTGCCAGCCAAGAAAAAGTACTTCTGTGAACTGTGTCTCGACGACACACTTTACGCTCGGACTACCTGCAAGCTCAAAACGGACAACGTTTTCTGGGGCGAGCACTTTGAGTTCAACAACCTGCCGTCGGTCAAGAGCATCACCGTGCACCTCTACAAAGAGACGGACAAGAAGAAGAAGAAGGACAAGAACAACTACGTGGGCCTGGTGAACATCCCCGTGCCGGCGGTGACGGGCCGGCAGTTTGTGGAGAAGTGGTACACGGTGAGCACTCCCAATCCCAGCAAGGGCAAAGCGCCGGGTCCCATGGTACGCATGAAGTGCCGCTACCAGAGCATGAGCATCCTCCCCATGGAGCTGTATAAAGAGTTTGCTGAGTATATCACCAACAACTACATGCTGCTCTGCTCAGTGCTCGAGCCAGTAATCAGCGTCAAGAGCAAGGAGGAGATGGCATGTGCACTCGTGCATATTCTCCAGAGCACCGGCAAGGCTAAGGTAAGAACAATCCTGTCTCCTATTTAATTCAATTCTACCTCTTGTACCTCTGATGCAAAACTGAATGGTACACTCTTAGAAAAAGGTACCCTTAGGGTTCCTTGGTTTGTCCCTTTGGGGGAATACGTAAAGGTTCTATGCAGAACCCTACACCAATGGGTTTCTTCATCAGTGAGTGCTTTAAGAACCCCCTTTAAGAGACTAATAACCCCCTTAACGATCCAAAGAACCCTTGATGAACCCTTTTTTTCTAATAAGAGCATATGGTGCATGGCCAAGACTCATCTGTTTATTTATGGCTATACTCTTTGTAAAAAAAAATAATGTAATAATAATAAAAAAAAATTAAAGGTGAAATCTACAACCCTTAAGGGTTATTCAGTTTGTCCCTTTGGGGGGAACCCTTAAAAATTCTATGCAGAACCCTACAACAGGGGGTTTCCCCAACCCGAGAGGATTTTAAGTAGAACCCGCTTTAGGAGACTAAGAACCCTGAACTCTCCAAAGAACTCTTGAGGAACCCTTTTTTTCTGAGAACGTATGGAGCATGGCCAAGACTCTTCTGTTTATTTACAACTACACTCTTTGTAAAAAAAAAAAAAATAATTTAAATAAAAAAGGTCAAATTTAGACCTTCAGTTTGTCTCTTTGGGGGAACCCTTAAAAATTATATGCAGAACCCTACAACAGTATGGGTTCCTCAATCAGAGAGGGTTCCAAGTAGAACTCCTTTAAGAAGCAAAGAACCCATGAGGGACACTTTTTTGTTTTTTTTAAGTGTAGCTTTATTTTTTATTAATTTGCTTGGTTCTTTATTTAAATATTTTCCAATGTGCCAACTCTTCATTGTGGTGCTCTTCTTTTTTCACAATTTTTCGTTTGATGTTATTTTGCATGCTGAATTAGGTCATCTAAATGAATAAGATGCTGGAAGAAGGCCATGGCCTAATACAGCTGTAAAGTATCCTCTGATGGGTTTAGTGCCTTTTAAAAGTGGACAGCTAAGCAGAATCTGCCTTAATTCTGATCTTCGTTCAAAGTCGACCACTGGCCAGCTGTTTGAAAACAGAGTCGATAGACTAGAACAATGCAGACCAGCCCTGCCGCTCGTCGTTGAATCATTGGAGGCGTGAACGCTCTTATTGTCTTTATTAACTCAAGCGCACAGCGAGTTGGGCTCAGATTGACTTCATAAATCAGTTCTGATTGAGGTGACACCGTGTACAAAAGCTCTCAGCCTCCCTCTGTATCACTCATCTCTCTTTATTGATCTCTCTTGGCCAAAACAGAGTGGCTTTGCTGCTGTACTCAGGAATTTGTAACATTACCCCCATAGATTTGAAGGAGATGTCGTGTGGTATGACTGTGCCCACTGTGACCCAGTTATTAGAGCTGCATGATACGATGATATCCACATAGTAAGGCGTTTATGACAAAATTTTCCCATAAGGTACATAACAAAAGAATAGATTATATCATTCACAATATCAGATTCTTGCTGTTATAGCTTAGTAGTACCACTTTGTGTTAGCTCATTCCTCTGATTTGATAATTTGTGCTCAGACGTGTTCTAAAATATAAAATATACAGCTATATTGAGAATTCGTTCACCATCATCAACGGGTGCTAAACAGTACACTATAAAATAAACTAACCAAGTAACCTAAATGTTTCTCTGGTTTATTGCATCTAAAACACTTAAATTAGGTTCAGAAGAGCTATAAATTCAGCTGCCTTTTAGGTAACTATTTAAGTTTATAATTAACATTTTTATAGTGTTGCTCTTGTCTTGCAGCAGTCTATGTGCACGTAGACATTTAAATGGAATCTGCCCATAGAATCTAGCATGATGTATTGATTACTGAGAGCTAAAGCTGTAGCTTTTAAAAACAGCTGCCACTCAAACAGTTAAAACCCATTTAAAAACGGGTCATAATCACACGATCTTGAGTTAAAGATTGTCTGGAGTCTAGAGTTTCCTTGTAGTTTGTGCATTGTTTTCTAATTTGGCGTGTTAGCATTTCCAGCAGCGATTCAGATTGCACTACTGACAAACGAAAAAAATAAATACTGCAACCGGTTAAGTTTAAGCTCTTGAATGAGCCCATGGAATTCATCGCACTTTTTTCCATTCTCCAAAATAGCGTGGGTCCAATAGAGGCCGTCTTCTCATCCTCTGACAGCTTCTGACAGCTGAAAAGTTGTTTTCGGGAACTTCTGCTCTCCATTTTCAGGGGTCTGCAATGTAAAATTTGTTATTCTTTTACCACGAAAAATGTTTTGCCGCTGTCCGTTAAACAAATAAAACGCATCATTTTTGGTGTGCAAAGGTCTTTAGTAGTGCTGCCTGAGTCGCTAAAAGCAACTTGCCACCAATGAGCCACAACGAACAAAGAACCAGCCGAAAATGGCTAGCGTTATTAACAGTAGGACTAACGTTAGCGATAAGTCTGTCCCAAAACAGCTGCGCCACGAGGAAATTGCAGCCCAAGCCAGAGTAAATGGGAGCAAAGATTTTTTTGTAAAAATCTACACAGGCCATGTTAGCATTCATGTTTTCGTTTTCACCACTTTTTCTGCATAATAGTAGCAAAACATTAGCAATAAACATTGGATCAAGTGTGTTCAACAATTATGTCTGGCCTGTACAAACATTCAAATTGCGACGTTAGATAAATCTAATAGTTCTAGCCTATGAAAGACGATATCAGCCAATAATAACCACCCCATGCCCTTGGATAAGTTTGAGGTTGTGCACGTTGTAAAAATGTCATGCGGCCCACTGGTCGAGCATTGTTTGTTTTTCTTGAGTTCCGTTGTTCCTGTCTTTGCCGTGCACAGCGATTGGCCGCAGAACCCATAATGTGTAATTTAGGAACTGGTTGAAATGGTCAGTGACGGTCCCAGCCTGTCATTAGCACTGGGCTAAATCAAGTCAGTTACGGTATGCTCTGTCATTACACAGGGCACTATTGGTCAGGGAGTATATTGGGAGTGTATTGTCTCTCATTAGCGGAGGCCGGAGCTGGTCAGCGACTGTATTGTCTTTCATTAAAGCCGTAGCATGGTTACTGTAAACAAGGTCACTCAGGGTCGCCTCGCATGCCATTGGCTTCCTGGTTTTGTCTGGAGGTCAGTGTGCAGTCACAAGTGAAGAGAAGTGTGATTGACTGCATGAACGACGGCTGATGTGGTCACTGTGGATTTCTATCCCTAAATTTGGGGTGGCTGCTGCTTTAGAAATGTAGACATTATGCTTTAGACAGCGTGTTTTTCCACATAATATCGTTTTTTTCCCCTCATATAATGGCTACATTTGAGAAGTGCAAGAACTCATACCTCAGTACGTCGATACCATGAATCTAAAACCAATTACAACAGAGGCAACCCTGACAAAGGATTAAAGAACTATTGTGTTTGTAGAGTGAGTATTGATCATGCCGAAGCAGGGTTGGTCATTGAATCAGTTCCCTGTGGAGGCCTGATGGAGTGTGTGCACAGTGAGACTGAGGTGGGGATTCAGAGCCTTTGCCCCCCCGCTAATGAGCTCTTATTCATGCAGCCACTGCCTGAGGGGTCTCACTGGGATTCGCACAAGAGTGATGGTGTGTGGGTGTACAAAAGTGTGTGTGTGTGTGTGTGTGTGTGTGTGTGCATGCAAGAAAGTTCATTTTTCAGCTGGCCTGTTTTGTGGGGCTGGGGTCATTAGTCGGGACCCTGGAGGGGAGTCTGAGGCTTTTTTTTTTTAAACACACACACGCACACAGAGACACACACTGTATCTTGCTGGCTCTTCTAGATACTTACCTTACAGGAGCCTCTCATCACTGTAGGTCTGGAGTTGTGATGAAACGCCACCACAACAGACAAATTCCAAACTAAGACTTTTCGCTTGTCTAGTTTCAGTCATCTGAGCTCAATAAATGGAGGATAGGAACGTAAAGATAGGTCGACTTAAAGACTGCTTTTTCACCATTTGTTGTTTTGGTCCTGTTGTTTCTCACTTGGGACATCATTAAGGCGCTAGAAGTGTTTCAGCTAGTTGTTTAGGTTAAAAGGGCTTGGCACTTAGAGGTGCAGTTTGGAATGTTTCAAAATGAGCCCCACCTCTAGTCACAACCAAGCTGCTCAACTAAAGGGCAACTTACGAGAAATACGCAGTTTTAACAGAGGGGGTGGGGTTGTTTGGGGGAAAGGAAAAGGTTTGTAAATGTTTTCGTTGCAATTGCGATTTATCTCACAGACAGCAGAGGGCTCTAAAAAAAATTACAAACTGCTACAGCAATAGGATGTAACTTTGGGGATTTGCAGCCCTTTTTGGTAGAAAAATGCCTTTGCAAGAACTCGCAGAAGAACCTTTCGTAAGGTGGATTGTGCTGCACGCCCTACCCCTTTGATTAACTTGCTCTCACCCAATGTAACTGAGTTTGAAGTACAAAAATACAGAGAAACACACCAAACACACACCATTAGCTAACTAGCTGGCTAACGTTACCTTGCTAGCTAAAACAACTTCTCAACTGGGTAATTGTTACAAATTCCACAATAATAAGTTGGCTGGCTATCATTCACTTGTTAGCTAATTAGGTAACAAATAAAATGCCTTCCCTGTTCAGCTAAACGCTAAATCTACATCTCTCTTGAATTCTTTATCTTCTTATAATTGTTTCCCCTGTTTTGTTTGCCGGCTGTTACTTTCCATGTTCAGTCTTTGATAATGCCTCTGTCTCAATGGTAGCACTGATAGTATCCGGATCTTCTTTTTTTCTAAGGTAGGACGTGATGATGTATGGCGTATCCATCATGGCATCCAAAAATTTTACAATAATTATGTTTAAAGCAGTGATGATGTTAACGTGGCTAAGAGTGAGTGAACGTCAGCAGGGATTGAAAGTCGACTCTTACCACGACCTGATTTAGATAAAGCTAACTAGCCTTACTGCCTTTCACCTTTAACGTTACTTAAGGGTAGTGTATATAGCGCTACATGACACCTGCATAAGCCCTTCATAAAGACTTCAACAAGCATCAGCTGTCAGAAATACTGCTTTCATCAATTTTGATGTCAACTTGACATAACACCCGGATCAATTGGTATAGATTTTGGTTGACATACGGTTGTGTAATGACACTTTCCAGGTTGACTTATGCTCAAACGTCATGACAACTGACTGTAGCTCAGTGTACTTTCTATATGTCGGAGTCATAGAATGGTAATGAGGTGGTATGAATGGTAAAGAATGGTAACCCCAGCTTACCAACATGCTGGGATATGCTAAGAATGAATTTCACTGTACTGTACTTGTATATGTATATGTGACAATAAAATAGCATTCTGTTCTATTCTATTCTAAGTGACACGTCAAATATCAAAACCAAACTCACGCTAATTTAGGGTCAAAGAAAAAAATACATAACTGTCATTACGGTAGCTGGACACTGTCATAGGTATTATTTTTTTTTAAATCTTATAACTAGTCAAATTAAACTCACTTTACTTAAGCCAGAGAAAATATACATAACTGTGTACATAAGTATTAATAGAAAATCTTATAAGCATGAATAAGAAACACAGACAAAATTTACATAACTCTGTTGTTACAGTGTAATGTGACTGTTAAATCCAAGTCCAGGAGACTTTGGAAGTGCTTATCTTTGTTGAATTTTTCCAATTTAAAGCTCACTTGGCAAGTCATGTCACATCATTACCATCATGTGACTCTGACATACTAGAAGTACACTGAGCTGCGAAATCAGTTGTCATGTCGTCGCGCAAGTCAGCCCAGAAAGTGTCATAACAACCTTATAACAACAAAAATCTGTCCCTTGACACCGGTGTTCTGTTGACATCGAAATTGAAGAAAGCAGTCTTCATGTCAGCTGAAGCCTTTATAAATGCTTTTGTAGGTTTATATCAGTTGTCATGAAGGTTTTATGTAGGTGACATGTAGCCCTATGAACATCACCCTTAAATAAAGTGTAATCCTTTCACTAATGCTATTTTAAGTCAGAGGTCACAATAATGTATAACATAAGTGATGCTGAACATGCAAAAAGATTACGTTCGGTAAAATCCTTAGTACATCTGGATCTTAGTGCTGTGATGCAGTTAAATGTGCATATTCCAGCCTGCTTTCCCATCTGAGCACGTAAAAATTTGAGGTTTATGAGGGGACACGATAATCAGTAATATCCAGCTTTCTAATATCAGATCTTATTCCTCTCTGCTCTTTCATCCAATCAAACCCTTCATCCTCTGTTCAAACTAGGCCTGTAGCTCTGTGTGCTCATGTCCTCTGAATGCTGATGATGCTGAGCAAAGGCTGGGATGATGGGATGCAGTGGGAGCTGCATTAGAGCTTAGCAGATTAGCAGCAGGGCTTCGGGTCAGAACTGCCAGGAAGCCAGAGCCGATCTGCACTCACCAAACTAAGCTACGGCGACCATATTGAATTCCTGGTGCTTTGAGTTCTGCCAAGGTTGCAGAGCTCTCAGGAAACATGTTATTCTCTGAGTATCATGACTGCAGTATAGACACGTCGGATTGCAGGAATCGAATCGTTTTTTAGATTAAAGTTTCATCACAAACTGCCTGCAAGAGAGAAAATATGGCTGTATGTAGATACATGAATGTGTTTGGCTATAACCGTATAAGACTGTTTTCTTTTCAGTCAGGGATTGTTTAATTAATTTATTTTCTTCCAGTTAGCAAAGTAATCAATAGTCTACTAACAAGTGGACGTCTTTTATTTGCTTCATTTATCAAAAAATAATACAAATTCTGTTTAGTTTTCTACTGTGGCAAATCCATTTTAGCCATTTAGTAAATCTATATGAATTGAAATACATCTGAAATTTCTGTTCGCACAGTATTTGCTTCATTATTTTATTTTTTTTCATATATATTATTCACTCTTTTTCACTCTTTGAAATAATGGATATTTGATTGGCCAGTTTTCTGACCTTTCTTTGAACTTCTGTAGCTCTGAAAGGGTTTATATCTCGACCATTAGCTTGTTCCTATTAAATTTTCTAATCACTCGACCAAAAAAAAAAAGAAGCTCATTAAAAGTAACAAATCTCCAGTCTTGTGATGTAGCATAATGTCATGTCATGTGTGAGTGAAAATATTTGCATGCCCCATGGTTTTTAGGTGAACAAAAGAAAATGATAGCTCTATTTTACAATGGATCGACAAATAAAAAGAATTCCCAGAAGTGCAAAAATGTGCAATAAGACAACAATTCAAACCATAAGCTAAAATCAACAGAAAAAAAATTACTCTGGAAAATAAATAAATAAATAACTAAATAAAAAGAGGTTTGCTATGACTTCTTGGTCTCCAGACCTGATCATGGTAAGAAGGCAGTGTATGATCTTATAACATATGTCAGGAAAAATATCTTAACATAAACCATTTGACCATTTTTGTTACTTAAAAAAGGAATACACGTATATGTATGTGAAACGTAATTATTAAAATGATCATTTAAAGGAATGTGAGGTTTTAAACTGATGCAGTGGAAATTTTCATCTATTTATCCAACATCAGTGAATGGAACTGCTGTATTGAATAATTTAGTATGATTCAATAGGAACTAATTCAGACAAAATGGCAAATGATGAAACCAGATGGCCAGCCAACTCAAAGTGTTTTGTTTTATTAAATAGGTGGTCTGTTCAAGTTTGAATAGCATCTTTTTGTAAAAAATTTACCAGCATTCTTTATGTCAGTATGTCATTACATCATTTTTGTTGTTGTTATTTACAGGAAGTGATTATGTAACCAAAACCCCTCTTTGTATCTGATGTAGGACTTCCTGACAGATCTGATGATGTCAGAGGTAGATCGGTGTGGGGACAACGAGCACCTGATCTTTCGGGAGAATACGCTGGCCACCAAAGCCATTGAGGAGTACCTCAAACTGGTGGGCCAGAAGTACCTGCAGGATGCTTTAGGTAAGCTTTGAGCTTTTTTTTTTTTTTTTTTTTTTTTCTTTCAATTTTTTCAAAGGTTTGCTTATTAAAGAATGTTTAAAAAAAGAGTCATCTAAGCATTATTTAATTATTTAAAAGATCAGT
>JAOUQW010000029.1:8821277-8832789 GCA_028565825.1 Olivaichthys viedmensis | reverse complement strand
TTATAATTGATTAATATGAATATTATTAATTTCTATTGGTCATAATTTATTATAGTTGATTTATATTAAGATTATTAATTAGCAAGTTAATTACTAATTTTTCAGGACTAAAAACCTTACACCTGACAGGGAAAAAAAAGAAGTTGTGACACACTGTATCAACCAAACTTGTCTAGTAAGTAATAAACTGGCAACTCTGTGTATATAGTCTTTTTCTGGTATTACTTTTTTCTGAAGCAGCCGTGAGTTTGGGAAAGGGACAATGATGATGATGATGATGATGATCTTCAAAAGACCCTTATTGGATTCTTGGGCCAAAACCACATACTACACACCATAAAATGCATGTTAAACAAAAGAAAACATTTTACTAATATAATGTAGCTCATGTATTTTAGTTAAATACTTTGCAATTAACAACCAAATATATGCAATGAGATATATTTATTTGTGTAGGAAAGAGAAATGATGCCCAGGCTTTTGTGTAGATTGCTGTAAGATGGTAAAGTCTTCAGAGCCCAAGAGCGTCTTCTTTGACCTGACAGCCGAGTAGAGCATTATCTACCCGTACACACTCTGACTGGTTGCCCACTGAAACATTACTGAAACATACACATTATTATCATTTTAATCATCATGATAGTAAGACAATGATATCTCGATAAAAAAAAAGGATTTCGGGATGGTAGTGTTAGGTCTAGAGCTAGGGCTTGCTCTTTAATCAGAAAACAGCACACTCAGAAGTGTGGAAATTTTAGAGCAGTAAAAATGTTAGCTGTGTTTTGTCTAATTCCACTAGAGTTTAAGCAATGTGTGCTGGATGAAATGCAGAGTTTACCTTTCTGAGTGCGGATCCATGCCGCTGCTTTCATGGCCACAAATTGCCACTCAACCTGTGCATCCATCTTAAAGCCATGTAACCAGATCAGAGCCAGAACTGTAGCCCAGACCCCTGGCTTCACCTGCACCCAAAACCACACAGGAAAATAACATTCCCTAACCCTAACCCTCAACTGCTCAGCTATATGTAAGAATGATCTTAAACGACTTTGGGATTTACCCAAAGTGACTTAAGGCAGAATACAATCCAAGCATATAGCTGAGCAGTTGAGGGTTAGGGATCTTGCTCATGCGTTAAACAGTGGCTCTCTAGCAGTCCTGAGATTTAAACTCTCAATCTTCTGGTCACTAGCACAGAACCTTGACCACTGAGCTGACCTCAGCCTTTCTTACAGTCTTATATGTATATTCCTTTAACAAATATACGTTTCAAATAAACAAAAATGTAGATTGGTACATGAAAGTCTTCCTTCATTATTTTGATATTTCGATATTGTCTTGTGATGGTAGCCTACTAAATATTGTTGACGCTCCGATTGTTTGTGGTGGCAGGTCACGATGATGCGTTTCCTTACTACTGCCCTGTGAAGTACTCTTTTCAGAACACTACACATAGTAAATAGTGAATAAGTGAGCAAGGGTACGATTTTAGACAGAGTTTAGGATAATAAATGGGACGCCAGTTAACAACAGAGCTTGGGGTAAGAGGAAAAGTTTGGTGTCAGGATCTAGAAAATATTTACTTGTCATCCACAAGTCCTAGCAATCAGCTTGCACACCATCTTTGTGTTTTTGTAAATCAGTACAAATTTTTCACAATTATTCTTCAGATTGCTGGGACCTCTGGCTACATTCATTCACAGTGTGAAATTTTTTTCTCACCACAAATAACTATGCACGCTAGCAGCATTTGGCATGCTAGCACCTCTCTTATTTGTGACATGTGGACATGGTCTTTAAGATTCATGAATTACATTTACAAACAGGACACTATTATTCAAAATGTATATCAAAAAAGCACAATTTTATATCCTGAAATTTAAATTTTTTTGGAAGAATCCTATAAGTTATGGTTTAGGGTATAAGAGTAAATTGCAGGTTAAACATGTTACTCAGACACATGTTTTATTCAGTATGCACTAACCTGTGCAGGAATCTGCTTGATCAGCTCTTTTTCTGTCTTCCCAAACACATCTGCCAGTGTGGACTCCATTTCCCAGCATCCCGAAGCCTTCTGGAGGGAGACGAGCTGCAGCAACAAGTCCTTTGGAGACTTTTCTACAGAGACAAGTATAAATATACCAACTTATACAGCTTACTAGTAACTAATAATTAGATAAAGTGCATTACAACATAAATATATATTAGAGAAAGAGAGAGAGGTTCCTTATAAAGTCATTACTGAACATTACCTGCGGACATGTCATCAACGTCTATTCCATCAGTTTCCAACAGTTCATGACCTAAAGTATGAAAATGAGAATTGAGTTAAACAATTATGCTGCAAAACACATCTGTTTTAATAATGACATGGTTTAAGATTTCTAACATGTGAATCATCCTGCAGCTTTTATTTTCTGAAATCACTGTAGCATTACAATAACGAGAGAATGGTAGAGAGAGTATCATTTGAATATCATTTGAACTGCGCAAGTGGATACATTACAGAAAATCTTTCAAATGGTACACTCCTGTCTACAATCTACATTGACCCAGAATTCACACCGGACGCAACACATCAGCGACTTGTCTGCGTAGAGTAAGCAACTCGCCGTCCAGTCCACACCATGTCCAACTTAGTTCTGTTCTGTAAGCGCTACCAGTGCAGAGCACACAAGTAAAACTATACATAAAACAGTGTTGATGGAAAAGTTGAGCTATAATTACACCACAGTGCACTTAAGGCGAGACACTACAGTACAGGTAGAAATTACGATTTTGGTCACATCAAACATTTTTCAGATTTTTGGATAAACTGCATCTATAACATGTCTTCTCTGACAATGTAGTGATAAAAAATAAAAAAACTCAACAGAAATTTGTTTATTTCACTGTTTTTGTCCACTCAAGACCACCGTTTTATCTGAAACTTAGCAACTTTAAAGAAAGCTTAGCTCCGCCCCTTTTGGCACAATCACGTCATGCCATTGATCCCTAAAATGCTTGTTTCCTGATGTATATGTAAATGTGTGTGTCATTATGACACATATGTAAATTTCCTTTATAAACCTTATAAACCACACTTACTAGAGTGGAAACACATGAAATCATATTGCATTTTTAAAACCATTTTTCTCAGTTTCTAGATTACTTGCATTCATGAAATTTTATATGTTCATTCTGATGCGTATTTAGAATGATATTACAGAGGAATTTCTCAAAATGTTGCTAATTTATGTTAGATGGATTTATATTTCATACTATATGCCAACAAACTGTTCTGTAAAAGTCTTTCTCTTGAGAGTGTCTTCACAGTGAAATAAACATTTTAATTCTAACATCCTCTGAAGATCAGATTTTTTCATTTTATTAGGTGTGCAAAATTATGCATATTTAATTAGATTAAGCCTTATTTGCATAAATAAATGTCAATTGTTGTAAGATTCAAATACAAAAAAAACAGATTTTTTTTTTTTAAATTACCCTATTCACCTGAAGTGTCTCCACTTAAACTCACAGCTTATTCATTAGTTATTCATATCAAAGCATATCATTCAGTAACTACTATGCATTATTCAGTAACTACAGTGACACTAATAGGAAAAGGTGTGTAGCTATTAGAGTGAGGAAGGTAATTAAGGGGTTAATCATAATCACAATCTTTGGCTTTGTCAGTTAATTAACTTCTTAAATTCCCAGGACCCGCCAGAATTACATTCCTTACACTCATAACTACATACCTTTTCTATTAGTTTCACTGTAGTTACTGAATAATTCATAGTAGTTAATGAATACTAAGCTTGAATTAATAACTAAATAATAAGCTGGGATTTAAAAAAAAGTCTTATTGGTCAACATTAGATGTCAGTTGTTCTTGACTCTGGTGCATTAAATACTGCGCTCCCCATGCATATGGTATAACTCTGGTTGTATACTGTGGTGTCTTATTCATTTAATTAATAATTTACATTGTGTTCATATTTAGCATTTAAAAGCTGCACCCAATGTAATGTAACTAAGACATATTCTTATTGTGATTCAAAGATTTTTTTTACATATGAAAGAATTCTAATGTACAATGTGAAAAAATGCTGTTATAAATAATAAAAGTGCAATGAAACAATTTTGTTCCCAAATTGGCTGAATAATAGATTATCATTTATTTTACACTATAATGAATACTGAGCTCTATTTTGTACTGTAGGCTGTAAGTATTAATGTGAAACTGTGTGAAGTTTGCAACTACCTTGGTGTGCTTTCAGATTTTGTAATCCTTAAATCTTATTGTTCTTTAGCCTATATGCAGGGCCAGGAACACCTGACTTTATTCCCTCTTGATCAGCAGATGAATTTAAGCAGGTGCATCAGAAGCCCTACTTAGTTTTAACTAATGCACAGGACGGGGAACCTGGATTTAGAACAACGCCCCAAAGTAATACACTGATTGACAATGTGCTCACAAAATCCCCAGATTCACATTGCATTTTCTCTTAGCTAACAGCTTCCTTGAAGTAATTTAGTCAATAGCTAAACAACTTATTAAGGGTGTATTAACCCCTTAAAGTCCCAGGAGTCGTCAGTGAGTCCACAAATATATTGCTCACTCTCATAAATACAAACCTTTTGCTATAAGTTTTACTGTAATTTTTGAATAATTCATAGTAGTTGCTGAAAGATGAATAACTGAATAATACAATGACATTTTAAGGGATTACCTGCCTATTTCATCTTGCCTCTTTTCAAGAAGGCATCGTTCAATTTTAGTCTAGTGATGTGAAATGTTAGCTTTGTGCTGTGATTCCTGAGCGAGGCTTGTTAGTGTGTCAGTGACAGAGTGCCAGTGAACAAACCGTGTTTGTGGGATTGTTAGTACGTGGATTGATTCTCTCCAGCAGAGGTCAGTCTGTCACTGTGCCATTCAATATCTCTGACACTTTAACAATAAACTACAGCAGCACTTCTGCACTCAGGACCGACATCACCAACAAGGTCAGCATTAAGAATATCAGGGTTTTTATTGTTTTTTTTTGTTTTTACAAAATGTAGTTTTTTGTTTTTTTTTACAATTAGCTAAACTGATTACTCAGAGATCACTCACAGCAATGTGATTAGGAAATTAGATTTAGGTCCAAACTGGACCTGTTTTTTTTTTTCCTTTTTCATAGAAGGCCTTAAATATTAACATTACATTTTAATTGCAAGTTAGAATTAGTCCTTAATTTGCTTTACCAAACTAATGAGGACTGGGATGTGCGGCCAAAGGGATGAATGGAGAAGATGGTTAAAGGATTGAATGATAGTAATTTGGGGCGTCACTGATGCAGAACCACTTTCACCCAGGGTTAGTCTGGTTTAAGTGAGAAGGGAAAAGGAGGTACTCCTCAGACATTTAGTTCACAACTAGTTAATTGAATATTTTAGCTCACGATTGGACAAAATAGACTTTATTAACCCCTTGAATTCCCAAGGAACTGTCAGCAGGTCCAGACTTACTTTTCACTATAGTTAACTGAATAATATGCTTTAAGATGAATAGCTGAAAAATAAACTGGAATTTTGAGGGGTTAAGCATTGTGAGTAAGCAAAAGGAGGCGGATCTGACTGACCTATACAAACATTTTCGTCATCCAGCTCGGCCGAAGCGTTCCTGAAGTATCCAAGGCGACAGTGCTGGCAGTTCTGCCCTCTAGTGTTGTGTTTGCAGCTCACACAAGTCACAATGTTGATAAAGTCAATATAGCTGCAGCGGTTTGAGTGACCGTAGCACTCACAGTCTGGCAGAGGAGAAAGGAGAGCGGTGTTTGTACAGGGAAAAGACAAAGGGCACTGGGGTAGGTGATGAGGATTATCACTAAAGACAAATCTGACTTTACAAGATCCTAACATTTATCATAGTGAAGAAGAAAAAGAAAATGCATTTGTATATTCAAAAGTGTGACACTATTATACTGCTATGGCCTGACAAAGTTGTTTATTGTATCTTTAATCAGTATTTAATTGTATTTTAAGATAGTACAGCAATAAGTACATCAAGAAATGCAATTGCATTTTTTAATAAACTTCAAAAGCTAATTTACAGAGCTTTTTAGTTCAAAGTTGATTTATTTAGTAAGCCATGGTTTCCACTTTTTTTAGTGTTTTGGTGCTTGGGGACTATATATAATTGATATGATGTTTTAAAGATGCTGGCGACATGGGGACCTGCTGTGGTGCAGCGCACTGAGCTGTGGGATGGTGGCAAGAGCAACTGATGAAATATAAATGCTCAATTACTCCACAGATTGGCGAAGGGACCGAACAATGTTTCACAAACTGTTCCCAATCTTTAGCAAGACGGGCAGCCTAAAACTCTTTTGAGCGGAAAACACTTTTGATCATACAGCTGCAGGGAAATCCTTGTGTTTTTTTCTGCACAAAACACCAATATATCTATGTCGGCTCACCTTACGAGACAAACAAAGCCAGAGCATGCAAGCACAGAGATGAGACAGAGATGAAAAGGGAAAAAAAAAGTAGAAAAGATGAACAATGTAATAATGCAAGGCTATTTTTCCACAGTTTCCAATATCACTGCCTCCTATTAACCTGAAAGCACGGCGCATTATCACCAAATTTCTTAGAGATGTTGTCAAACAAAGCAAGTATTCGAGATTCTCTTTATTGTGAGGTTTTGTCTTACCTTCGAATCTGACATATGTTATCCTCGTCAACTGAGTTCTCGGCCCACCTGGGATCAAAAGCCTTTGAATGTCTTTGGAATGAAATCAAGTACCATTAAATTGACTCCTTTCAGGGAATTGACTAAAGATATTATTGGCACAAGTTACCAAACAATTTTGGACTGTACAGTAAGAGTGTGGAATCAAAAACAATATTGGTACTATCAAAGCTCCAAACACAAACTAAAACAAGCAGAAAAATTAAGCTACAGGATTTCTATACATGGGTCTGGTTATGTCTAAACTAACACAATACTCTATTAAATCTAACTACATCTACTTCTGAAAAGCACAGATATTCCATCTCATCAGTGATCACATTACTACTTGGATGATGGCACAGCGCAGTCTATTTGCAATTTTTACACAGTTTCTGATTCAGAATACTGGGTTAATATAGATTTCAATTTTGAATAAATTACTGGGACATGTTTGATATCTTCATAATACGTGGACTAAATAAGATTCTATACAAAACACAGACATTCCATAGTTTAATCATTTTGTAACTAGTTAAGTTTTCCTTGTGCGTATTGTGTGCCCACTGAGCCTGCAGAGTCAAGTCAGTTCGCTTGATGGAGTTCAAATTAACCCCTAGATGTTAGCAGTTTGCATTGGGAGTAAAGCATACCAGCAGGTGGTAAGTGCCTTCTACAAGTATCAAATGCTTACCTGCTCGCTAACATTACACCATTATGCCTGGCTGATATTTCTACTTAAATCGGCTAGAAAATCAAAGTTGCAGGCCGTGTTGGTTACAGCAAGGGCCGAAATACACTTTCTATAAGCATATTGAAAGTTCTGCAAGAAAGACATTGATGTATTGACATTTATAATTTGTGGCAAACAGCCTACAAAGCCATTATAACACTTCTACAGCACATTGCAATAGAATTATGTAAATTACAAACTGACAGTTAGAATAATGTTAGGACCTAACGTTATTCAACTCTTTCCAGTTAGAAATTTGACTACTGCCTTTTCTTAAAATTCTTTCATTTATGGTCATGAGATTATATGAGTCATGAGATTATACTTGGAAAAGTCTGATTGTTCATATTGAAAGTGTTGGGAAAATGCTTGAATTTCACCCTTAAAACCCTGAGCATAATTTGAACAGTTGAACAAAAAAATGAGTGGAATATCTATGTAATGGTTAACCTGGGTCTGCTAAGACTATGACATTTCTGATTAGAAATGTATAGCCATGTAGAACACACACAACCACAGATGCTACACTCTCTATTTCTGGATACCTTTTTTCCCATGCTCTTTCTTTTCATAATCTTTTTCCTTCTGTTTGTCTTTCTCTTTCTTTTCTTCTTTACCATGCTTGCTCTTTCCCACTTTATGAGTTTCACTTTGCTCCTTTGCATCTGCAGATACTATGCACCAGAAAGATTATAGCACAGACAACAACATCAGATTCCATGTTTTTCACTCAATTTTATTCAGTACTGAACTGGTATGAATACCAACTAGGTTGACAGCAGTCTTTCGCAATAATACAGTATGCCTGAAGATATTGTGCCAGATGTTCTGCCAGAAGGCTTTACATTTATCTTGAGCTTTAGCCACAGATGCTCTGGAAGTATTTGGGGTGAGTGTAACTGCATTAAGGACGTGTACCTGGCATAATTTTCTCTTTGCCACGATCTCTTGATTTTGCAGGTTCTGACTCCTCTCTTTCACCAATAGGTGGCATTTCACTTTTCTCACTCTTGGCCTCAGGGATAGGAAGAGGAGCCCCAGGAAGAAGAGCATCAGGAGGGGAAGCAGATTTAGAAGGAGGAGGAGCTTTCAGAGAAGGAGCTTCAGGAGGAGGAGCAGAATCAGGAGAACGAGATTCATATTTAGGAAGTTGAGGAGGAGCTTCAGGTACAGCAACTTCAGGAGGAGGAGCTTCGGGTGCAAGAGCTTCCAAAGCGGGACCATCTGGTGAAGGTGCATCAGGAGGAGTATCCTCAGGAGAGGGAGATTCAGGTGCAGGAATTACAGGCATACTTATTGGAGTTACTGTACTGAGAGCAGGTGAGGGAATGTTAATAACAGGGTCTGCTGCATTGGTTGCTGAAGCAGCACCAGGTTCTTGAATGATAACATCAGGAGTCAATGTCATTGCATCTGTCAATAAAGAGGCAATTTCAATTGCAAGGGCAACCCCACCAGTTGCTGGAACAACTGTGTCCCTGGTTGTTTGTGCAACTGCATCAGTTGCCAGAGAAGCAGAAATAGTTGCCGGAGCAGCAGCGTCCGTTGCTGAGGCAATCACATCATCTGCCGGCGTGAGCACATCATTTGCTGGAGTAACAGCTTCTATCATCAAGGAGACTGCCCCAGTTGAAGGAGAAACTTTATTTATAACCTTTACTGTATCAGTTGCTGGAACTGTTCCATCTGTTACCACTGCACCAGAGGGAGAAACAACTGAACGTGCTTCAACACTCTGTGTTTGGACATCAGTGACTGTAGCCGCAACCGAGGTTGGTTGGACAATTGCATTCGGTGTTGATGCAGCTGCGTCTGCTGGCGTGACTGCGGTTGTTATCCGAGAAACACCACTGGTTACTCCAGGAGCAAGTGTACTGAGCAACCGAGAGCTTGGATCATTTGCTCTACTCAACACTGCAGTTGTTGCTGTGACATCATCGGTCGCATTGACAGCCGTGTCAGATACTGCAGTGGCCACGTCCAATGCTGAGGTAGCTGTAACATTGTACAAACCACATATAGTCAAATTGCTAATAGCCATTCTGCCCAGTCACTGTCACTATAGATGCCCATGACCCGACAGTCCTGCCTTTAGGGCTTATATATTTGATGTAATGGATGAAATTGCACTGATTCAACCTTTTGCCATTTCTACTTCAGCAGAAATGGGATGCACATGTCCTGATAGCATCACTATTCCCCCCACCCTACATGCACACAAAATCCCAACCCTACTCAAGGACAGGTCTTACCGCTCCTTCCTGTTATGGTTTCATGTATCTATCTCCCTCCATGGGTTCAATAAATTTCCCCTTTTTTTAGTGTCCCTCGCCATGACCTGCCCTCTTTTCTCTTATGAAATATTTAGCAGCAGTTCATTCAATCGCTATTCAAAAATAGATCTAAAACGATTTAGCTTTGGCCTTCAGCTGAGCCCCACCTGCCGTGCAGAGAGCTCTTAGAAGTCATTGTGTTTCACAATAACAGAGTATTTAATGATTTATCACCCACAGTGGCTGATTGTGTTCTGAAGCCGTACGGCGAGTGTGAAACACACAGGTGGATGCTAATAAACACCTGGGTGTAGGAAAGGGGAAAAAAAGGGCAGAACCGGTGCCGTGGCAGGGCAGCGAAGTGTTTTTTGGACAGCGCAAATAAATATAATGCCATTTTGTTTGAGTCAACATATTTCTTTTCTTTTCTACACCTGCCGGGCCACATGGGAGCCGTCTAAGCACCAGAAGAAGCTTGCATTAAAGTAATTAACTGATTGTTTTTACAGCAAAGTGGTTAACTTGTTTATCATTGACTTCAATGTTAATGAATAGCAACGGTGTCATGATTCAGATGTTGACAACTTGACTCAGGTAACACCTCGATGTATGGAGAAAAAAAACACCAGATGGTTTCAAAATGCTTCAAACCCTCCAATTTGACTTGTACTTAATTACCTTACAAAAGGTAACTGACTGTCGATTGGGACTGCAGTGTGAATAAGTAACACATGTCTGAGGTGTTTTTGCAGGCTGTGAGCCAAGCTGGCCCCGGCGCCCTTAGATGAGAAGAAATGGAGTTTAAGTAGCTCAGCGATATGGTGCTGTTAGCTTGGCATGTTGGCCCTTATACGTTAATGACCTGTTTAGCGCAGCGGTAATCAGATTTAATCCCGTCGCCTCACGCCACCTCAGGAGAGAATATGGCACACTATTACCGCCATCAATCATCTGTGGAGTTAGTGAAACAGTTTCTGCTTCCTTCTAAAGCCTGGAGAAGAAAAGAAAACTTGCAAGCACAATATTTTAGTCTTTTGCTGTTCTAAATGGTCTAATCCATGAGTCCAGGTAAATATTTTATCAGGAATCAGAAAGACCGATTTGAATTGATTGGCAGTCCCTCACCTTTTCAAGTCCTTCTCATATTAATACTAAATATTTTTCTAACACCATAAAGTACAATATTTGTAGTCACGTTTTCTGAGCAGACTGCATGCCGATGTGAAGGTGAAGCTTTTGAAGGAACAGTTCTAATGTATGCACACTCACAGGCTCTGGAGGACGAGGTGCCGGAGTGAAGGTACGACTATAAACATCACCTCTGTTGAATATTCCGCTCTTCAATTATTAACTCAAGTGTAGCCGAATAAGTTGAAGAATCTCTCGCGAAGAAATCTTTAACCCAAATAATTGGTCACACGCTCGCTTGCTATAACTTCATCAAGGTCGGGAAATGTTCATAAAGTATGTCCTAAAGTTGGGATGACCTAGATGTTCTTGGGATGCTCTTACACTACACACTGCTTGATATTTTTGTTCATGCAGCAATAAGGTGTAAGGAGTTTGTGGTAAAGCAGCTTTTGGGTAGCACCTCTTACCTGTCAGGTCAGGACTAGTGTCAGTGTGGGTGCTGTCAGAGAGGAAAGTGGCATGGTGGGCCTGGTACTTGCTGCAGGCATCATTTAAGGAGGACAGTTATAGAGCATCACTTAAATATGCTGAGAGAAACTGTACTACACTCTCAGAAAAAAAGGTACTAAACTGTACCTTTTCTTGTCACTGGGGTGGTACCCTTAAGGGAACATCTTT
>JAOUQW010000029.1:8805602-8819755 GCA_028565825.1 Olivaichthys viedmensis | reverse complement strand
GGGTGGTACCCTTAAGGGAACATCTTTTGTACCTTTAGTATGTATCTTTTACCTGGGAAGGTGCATGTAGTGTACCTCTAGGGGCAAATTAAAGGTACAGTAGTGATCCTTAAGGCCTAATTATGTACCTTTAATTATGTTTAAAGGTACAATATATTCACATTTCCAAGTAAAAGATACATACTAAAGGTACAAAAGATGTTCCCTTAAGGGTACCACCCCAGTGACAAGAATAGGTACAGTTCCATATCTTTATTTTCTGAGAGTGTAGAGCTAGTACTGTTTTATTTCTTCACAGCACTTTACTGTTAAACACTACGCATTGTTGGAAAATATGTAGTGTTGAGTGTTTACAGTAAATTGCTAGAAAATGTGATGTTTCCTGGGATGTTTAGCTGCAAGGACATCATTGATACCTAATGTTTAATTTCAGTCAGAAGCAGTTGAATCAAAAAGTTAGTAAGTTAGTCATTAAGTTAGCTGTTGAGACCAATCAGCTATATACGACTAAAATGTATTCATTTACTTCAGAAGTGAACCTCCAAATCATTTAGCTAAGTTAGCTAGCTAGGTTCTTTGACTATCCAATAAGAGTTTATGGTCATTCACCTACAAAGTGGTCACATTAAATAATATTTTATGTTATTCCGAGTTAGCGAGCTCAGCTGATAAGTTTGTGAGTTTCTGTTTTACCCTGAATTACTGCTAGCTAGCT
Source organism: Olivaichthys viedmensis (assembly GCA_028565825.1). Lineage (NCBI taxonomy): Eukaryota > Metazoa > Chordata > Actinopteri > Siluriformes > Diplomystidae > Olivaichthys > Olivaichthys viedmensis. Next base: position 8,819,040 of record JAOUQW010000029.1, on the reverse strand, counting down.
AGGTAGCTAAAAAGGGTATTAGCCAGTCCCGCTAATTCGCTCCCACCTAAAAACCTTTTGAGCTAATGGTAGGTCTTAGGACCACTGTGTGTCCTCTCACTTGCCTAAATAATACGTTTCAGCTTCTAATTCTAAAAAGTCCTGGTTTCAGCTTCAGGTTTCAAATATAAGTAACACTTATGCTTATGGTGAAACGGTCATTATCATTTGTTGAGATAAAAGGTGAATAAGTCACATTTGTTGTTTTATCCTGTTGAAAATTAAAGAAAAATGTTGGTGCAAGCTGGTAGTCTTGTCATCTAAAATCAAAGGGCATGTATAGAATTTTGGAGTTATATAAATAAAAATGTAGTAGTTTTTGAGAAAGTACATTTTACAGTAAATTAAAGTAAGATCTAATTTAAATTTTACAGTAAATTACAGGATGTTTTTGGCAGCAACAGCAACATTTACAGTAGCATACTGAATAATAGATACACTTATGGTTACAGTAAATTACTGTTATTTGATTGTACAGTTTCTTCCTGTAAATTTACAATTTTACTGGGCTGCGAGTGTTTTACAGTAAATATTTTTACAATGTATCTCTTCAGTAAGAAGTATATCCTTATAGTGTTATAATAACAAATCAAATGTGCAGAGGAGCTTTGGTTTATTTTAGCTCTTAATGGCCAGTTAAAGCAGCAGTTCGTGATACTGTCGTTATCAATTCTGCTATTGTTTCTGCCCTTAGAAAATAATATACAGTATCCTCTCCATAATCAGGGATTTTTAAACCTAATTACCAAGAGGTCATTAGAGTTCTTTTTTTTTTTAGTTGTTCAGCTAGACCACATAAAGGATGTATGCACTGGCACATTTCTGTTTATGCAAGAAAAACACATAAATAAAGAAAGAAACAAACACAACAAACTTCAGAATTCAATTATGGGTGTCTTCCAGGACGGCAGAAATAAACAGCTGTCATCACAGAAACTAAGCTAATGCAAAATCTGCCTAAAGCACTAAAACTCACCTAAGCATCACTAGTTCTAAAAGCAGAGCTAGTATATTAAACACGCCATCAGAAAGTTACTATTATTGAATGTGTCACCTTAAAGAAAGCTGCTCTAATTGAAAGCACTAGCCTGAAGCTATTTTTATTCAACAGACCACGTTAAATCAACACTAATCCATCTAGCGCAGCTACTCAGGATGCTAACGCGGTCTCTGCAGGTCCCACCTGGAGTGTTGGACAGCAGGCCCGGGACCAAAGAGCTGACTGCAGGGACGGGAGCAGCAGTCAGCGTGTCTCTGGGGGAACTGGTGTCTAGTCAGCAGAGAAGGGGATGAGATTTTAAACACATAGATCAAATAGCAACACAGTTTTGCCCATCAGAAGCATTTCAGCCTGACCTCAGCTATTTATTACCGACAAAGGCCACTAAGGACAAAGACAATATAGTGAGTCCATTAGGGTGGGGACCTAGAGATGGGCAACCTAGTCAGACACATACCACAGCTGGCCGTGACTGATCTGGGTGTCTCTCCTGCATTAAAGGGACGGCCATATAACGTCCAGCTTTACCACTTCTAATCGGTACATTGGGATTCGGAAGGGGCAATCTGCAGTGGGCCCACCGCTGCCCGCCGCTTCCTGTGCCCAGGCATATTGATGTTTTATTAAATCCATGCCCCTCCCCAGGGCTTCATAATTAAAACATGCCTCAAGACACAGCCTCCCAATTCTGCACTTAAAAACACGCCCACCCTGCTAACTGCCGCAAATCACCGCATGCGTTCTGTTAGCTGATAGCAAAGGCCCCCTCATTACGCCGTACCTCTGTTTACCAAACGCTGTGCTGTGTAAGGAAAGATTTGGATTCTGCCACGTTTCCTCCTGTAGTGATCTATTAGATTAACCAAAGAGAAGCTTTTTACACAGAGAGGCAATGTTCCATTGTGCATCTGCTCAAATTGCAAGCAATTGCATAAAGTGTTGGACAAATGGACTGAGCTTTTTTTGTTGTTGTTGATTAGTAAATAAACTGTACAACCTGTCCAAAGCGTTTATTCAAAGTACTAACTAGTATTTCAGGGAAGAAAAGCACTTTGGAGAGAAAGGAGAGATGATGATATTGACAGTATTCAATGTGGATTTTGGGTGTGGTGTGCCTGTGATTTCTCCTCCCCTGTTTTTCCCATGACATTCATTTAGCACCTATAGAACGGAAGTAAAGGAATCCAGTACGTGCATCCACCTTTTAACCTTGTAGTGCTATGAGTGTGTATCTGTGTCTTTGTTTACATGCACATATGTATGAGCTTTTGGGTCTGTATATATATAAATGCATACATGCTGTATGTGTGCTGGCATGCCTGTGTGTGTGCATATAGTATATATGTGTGTGTGTGTGTGTGTGTGTGTGTGTGAGAGAGAGAGAGAGAGAGAGAGAAAGAGAGAATACATGGCAGGTCTTGTCCTGGCCTTGGTGTTCTTTGGAGCGGAGATTTGCCTGGGGAGCATCAGGAGGGCAAGCATATGGCCAGCAGGAGTGTGTAATGTGAGTACTGGCACACTTAAGATCCCCCCTCATCCCAACAACCACCACCATCTGCCACTATGCTAGAATGGTGACAAAAGACTAGGCTCTGCCATCCACCACTCTTCCAGCCTCTCCATGTTTCCCACCACTACAAACAACACAGCACTTTAAGAACAAGGCAGACCGTATACTGCCTGTGTAGAATGTGAGTGTGTGTGTGTGTGTGTGAATGCAGGCATGCCTGTTTTTTATAATAGTAAACTTTGGAATTACAGCAAAATGACTTAAAGTTGCTCCAAGCCAGGCTTGGTGTCATGTTAGTGTTGCTGTTTTGTAAGCTATTGTGTTTACAGAAGTGATGCAAACTGTTATGACATTTTAGCACGCAGCAAAACTATAGGAAGACAGCGAACATGTAGTTGTGTTGGAGTTGTGTTGTTTATGAAAGTTTTTACTTTGTGGGAACATGATGTTAACAATAATATAACCTTTTAAACTAGCAGTTCATGAAGTGCAATTTTAGGCTTCAAGACTTTTTTACTTGCTACAAGAAGCGTGCCACTAGAGAAATGTACAAAACATACTTTCCTGCGATGTTTTTGACCTGCCACTTGTGTAAAAACAAAAGTGTTGTGGAAACATTCCACTTTGTAGGTCAGTTTCCACCCTTGTCTTGTCATTGGTCTCCCTAATCATGCTCACCTGTACCTTGTTCCCCCTCATTAGTCCCGCTGAGTTTCCATGTGTCATGCATTTACACATAATTTCCAAGCCGTGTTTTCCTGAGTTTCCTAGTGTCTTCTAGTATTCTTACTGCTTCCTGGTTTAGACCCTGTCCTGTTGGCCTTGTACTCGTTCATGGATTACCCCTTGTTGTATTTGTCTGCCTGTGTCAATACCCATGCTATGGACTATGACGTTGATTGTTGGATTGTCCTAATTAATGCTGAACAAACGCATTTGCATCCTGTCTCCCTCCATACATTACATCAAGCCATGCCACCTCTGATACAAAACACACTTTAGTAATCGCTAGTTAGCTAAACGCAGGTTTTTATAGTGGCGTTTAATTACATTTGGCGAATCAGCAATGTTCAATATGACACGCTCCACCCCAATAGTTCCTGGTCCACTCTGGGGTAGGAACAAAAAAGGAACGAACACTGGGCCTGGTTTCTCGATGGGGATGCATCTAAAGTTCCTGAGTTCCTGAAAAAGCTCCTGGGTTCCTAAAAAAGGTCCAGGGTTCCTGAGAAGCTTGCTGTGGTATAAACATGACTTTAGACTGTTACCTAGACAACTATAAAATCTGTCAAAATGTGGACATTGCATTCCTCGAACAAAAAGTTATGTTAAACACTAATTACATGAGTATTACCACTGTTAGTTTTTCATGCATCGACCATTTCTAAACTCAACCACAAAAATAAAGTATATTATTTATATATGCAATTTCACCTCCATTTCTAACACTCACAAACAGTGTTGATCCCACGTCACATTATATAAGCGACTAAACGTTGCTTTGGCAGAAATGCAATCAGTATTTGCACAGGGGGTTCTCGCTGCTCTAATTCCAGAAGACAAGATCTCAGTGAAGTTATTCCCTCAACAGCAGAAGACACTAGGGCATTCAGTCCTGCACCAACTGTGCCCTTGCTGAATAGATGTATGAGTTATTTTGGGTCTGATGGGAGGCCCACAAGATTAATAAACATTCATCATCCCAACTCCAAATCTTCCTCCCCCTGTCTGTTTCTCTGTATCTCTCTCTCTCTCTCTCTCTCTCTCTCTCTCTCCCTCTCTCTCTTTCCTTTAGGAGCAAGGATTGGGTATGTTTGTGTCACAGCTCACCTTGGAGAGCCTCAACCCACAATCCAAAGAGCTATGAATGATGGATGAGATTATATCATAGCGCATAGTGCATTGCTTAAACTTCTACAAAAAAATTGAAAATGATGGATACCTTACTGAAAATCAAAAACTTGTTGTTTGTGGATTGGCATTTGACAGTGCCACTCACCATGAGATCTGCAATGACATCTGTATTTGTAAGAGTGTTCCAGTGGAACTGAGAGTCAGTCAAGGATGACAGAATAAATTAGGGAAATACCATCACTGTTTGAGTCGCTAGTGGAACCAAATGGCAGAGATGACGGTCCAAGATGTCAAGCTTGCAGTAGATGAAACATGACTATGAGAAAGCCCAACACACAGCAGTTTCAATGCAGGTAGACCGAATAAACCAGCATTCCGGCGGGTGAAATACTCTGTCTGCAATCTGATCAGTCCAGTCATAATTCTGTCTGAAAGTGAATGACAAGCTCACCTGTGCCTTCACAAACGCAGTTTTATAAGACTGGGCTGAGTCCCCTACAGTGAGCAACCCCTTTGAACAGCTCCCTCACTCTTAAAGTTAACCTGATCTAAGATGTTGCGATAAGATGCTTTTGGGGAAACTCAACTCCTAAAGGGAATCACTGATCTGGGTAACCTCTCTAGTATAGAATCGGACTCGGACTGTTCCATAATTCAGAAGGACAAATAAGGTGAGTGACGTGTCACTGTTCAATAGTTTTCACCTTGGGACCTAAAAATATTTGGAGCCGTCATGAAACTTTAAGCATGCAGTGGCCTTCTTGCATGCATTTAGCCAAGATCTCTTCTGTGGAAAAGCATTATAGCAGTGGAAAAAGGGGAAGCTAAAACAGGTGTGCTGCACACACTCTTATACACACACGCAGAATGCCGAAAACACCACTCGCATGATGCCGTACTGGTAATTATGTAATCCTATTTATTAGGGCGCTATCTTCATGATCATAATGCAAGCACAAAAATAAGGCATATGATCACGGCACTGGCACACCTGGGTGTGCCAGATATATTCTTGGTATTTTTGTGTCCCTTTGGTAAAGGGGTTTTACATTTTACTTTTAAATGTAATAAACATTTTTCCCCCACCTCTAAACGGCCTCTGACAAAAAAATATAATAACCAATTATTTTATGTTATGATCCCCCCCCACTGAGTTAGCTTCTCACAAGCCAATCAAATCCCGATGGATAAAACCAAAGTCTCGTCCGGCCAAATATGCCGTTTCACTCGGAAATACGTCATGTTGCGCAAAAAAAAGGCATTCAAAATTTCCGTCTCCCGTTTCAGTCCGTTTTTCTTGCACGATATCGACTCAAGCGGGAAGCTGTATTAAGTCCAGCGCCACTGTCTGACTGCGTTGCAACCACAATATTTCATCTTGAGATACATGTTTTGAGAAATGTAAATACACTCCAAAAGCTATGGAATGCCATTTGAGGGCAATCAATAACTTTCCCCGTGTAAATATTGACTGAATACGGCCCAGTGACATTTTCATAACTGATATATCTATAATTATATTTCACTTTCTCTTTTACTTATAGATTTCATGTGTATATATATTTTATTTTTAACTGTGTGATTCACATTTAGTAGCCACAACTGAGTTGTTTGTTCTTATTTGTTACGCATTAAACAATTCCGTCAGTTAGTATTTATTCGGGTGAAGTGACATAAACAGTATACATCCATAAACCGGGTTGTAAGGAACAGAACTTATAAGCCTTTGCTTGAAGTTAGGAAAATACCATTTTGCCATTCGTCTGTGCTAGGAGGGGGTCCCGTAGCATTTGCATTAGTATTGTAACACACCCTTTTGCGCCATTCCTCCTATGTTCATTTCTGATCACGAAAAAAGAACAACTGGTTGATAACAGAAAAATATTGGTTAACACTCTTATTAAAATTAGCAACATGCTGGCATTAAACCACTAAATTACACTTAGAGCCTTGTTTCTCCAATTTATTTTTGCTAAATTCTGATGTTTGATTTTTATTTTTTGTATCTGCGATGTGTCTGCGTCTTGCTAATGCACTGCTATGGTAGCCGTGAGCGGTGGAAGCTTGGGGGCTCGGGGGATTGTGGGAGGCCACAGTGGTACACAGCTGTAATAAAGTGCTTCCACTGCTAAGTTTTTCTCATCTGTCAGAGGTCAGGGGTCAGAGACAGAAACTGCTCACAGTAACATTTTGATGCACTGCTGTTGTATATAGCCATGCGCCAGCGGAGCCACTGAAATGGACAAATAAAAGGTCCCTCGGCTCTCTCTATCTCCCACTCTCACACTCACACCTACAATGAACATGCCCACACGGTACAGACTGCAGCCTCTACACCTCTGCTTTCTTATAAAATGATCCACAGAAAACTGCATGTGATGTCAGCCACGACATCACATCTCTAACTACAACTGTATATCTGACTGTGGTCACTGAGGTGGCTGGATGGTCTCAGTGAGGGGGGGTCTATGTTGAATAGGAGCTGCGACACCCAGGCCTGGTATATTTCTGGCCAGAATAGAGAGCGATGTGGCCCATCCTGACCTAACTGGTGCGGGGTTTGAGTTGCCTGTATATTCGCGGTGATGGTGGGAGCAGGGTCAACGCATACCATTCTGCCACTCTAGATGAAACACAATTGTGCCGCCCCCTTCAAATTTGCAAGGTCACAACCGATAGGCAACAACACTGTAAGCCAATATAAGCCATACACACAAATTCAATCATTTGTGTTAAAATTAAGCTGTAAACTAGGCTATAAAATAGTTTATACCAATGCCATGATTGTACATAGCTGTTATATAGAGAACCCTATTTCAGCTCCCAAAACCAAATGCCCCATCTATAGGTGAACGTGATTTCTTCAAGTAAGACATCCCTTTGTTGTTCCTGAAACAACACTTCTTTTAAGCAATCGCTGCCATCTGATGTCATCAGTGTGCGCCTTCAGCTCCACCCACTCTTAAGCTAGTTGAAAACTCCATTCAGACGCACCAATCAGAAACCTGTTGTGTAGCTCTGCATTTCAGTTCATAAAGCAAAATTTGTTTATTTGTGGAACATAATTTTATCCTGCTGGTTATCCTAATTAATGTTACATAGCACAATCAAATATTAAGACAATCCACAATTATTATGAACTCACATTTACTGTAACTCCAGACAGCTTCAACTTAATGCAGGTTATCACACCTGGGTTTTTTTTTAAGGAAAGTCCACAGTGCTCCTATGGATTCCTTTGCTTTTTATAAAGGTTAAAACTACGGCACACTAAACCAAACACTTCACTGCATCACCAATGAAAAGTGTGCATTTCTACATAGCCACTTCTTTGGCAGGTGTGTGTGCCCTGATCATAACTTCTTGGTTTGACCCAAAGACCTCACGATACATCCAAGGCAACTCGGTGTGTAAATCTCAAATATGGATGGAATTGAAATATAAATAATAGACATCTTGTTTGATATGACATAATGACCTTAATTCAAAGTAAAGGGTAAAAGGTGACTGTCACTTTTAAAAAGGGGGTGGTTCTTGTTATTGGTTTCAACCAGGGGAGTGGCATCCCTTTGCATCCCCTCTTAAATTGAACCCTGGTTACAAGATCATAGTGCTGTCCATCAATGCTACCTTCAAAGTGAGCTTCATCTCTGTACATGGTCCAGAAAGGTTTTGGAGAGGGTCCAGGTGATGAACGGTGCTAAATTCCCACAGGCACCTTTAACTAAAGTCCCTTTATTTCCCTTGAGAGGCCTTTCTACTAGATATAGTACACAATCTCTCAATAATCATACACTACATCTAAGGCAAAGAAAATTGTGGAGAAATGTACCACATGTGAATTTGGGGTGATGGCAAAGACATAAAAGCTGCACATTCTGAAATAATATGAAATAAGCAGAGAAGAAACAGTGATGGCACAGTAAGAAGCGACAGGCCATGAGCCCGATTAGCATTTTTACTTACTGCCGAGAGTACCTGCCGCCTCACCTGCAAGACAAGAGGAGAGGTTTTATGAGTTTAAAGTAACATTCCCTTATTGCAAACATAATTTAGTCAGATGCATTTAACAACTGAGAACACCGCTCTCACGCTTAGCTGATGCCATTAGCAAAGATTTGTTCACCATTATTAAGAATGAAAAGTGCTCCGGTGTAATCCCACACCCTCTCAAAGCCCACAGGGTCTCACACTGAACTCTACAATTTGTTTGCGCAGCAATATCTGCGCTCTCAGCAGTCCTGTAAAAACACAGTTCTGACCTGCTTTCTGCTTCTTGCTGTAACAAACATACATTTTGGTTTGTTCTAAAATAAAACAGCTCCATTGACTCCTTTTCCTTTTTTTTTTTTACACTATGGCCCTGATTTACTACGATCCCAAATAAAGAGTGCCAATCTGATAAATTGCACGTGCAGTTAGTGGGCCTGTTGCGGATGATTTACAAAGAATAATTGCGTAAATGATGCCACGTGCATGTGTGAATTGTTCTTGATAGCCGTGGAGAGTTCGGATCTCAGAGAGACTCCTGGAAGAGTAAAACTGAAACTTGCCACACATACGCGTAATTCCGTGTCAGGTATAAAGCTGATTAAAGGGGGTGTGTGTCGAAAAACATAATAGATAGAAAGTTGCATATGCAATTTTTTACCTAAAATTGAAAACACAGCGCGGTGTCAAAGGTAATAAACTTGCTTAAGCTTGTTTCTACAATTTTTGAAAGACACAAATCCTTCGTAGACCCTGTTAGTAAATCAGCTTTCATATTTTTTGCAGGTGTTCAAGTTTGCACGTGTTTTTATACACGCAAACCTTTAGTAAATCAGGGCCTATGAGAAACCCTCCCAAAAAATATGGGCCGTAAAAAATACCTAATTCAACTAAACAGCGAATTAAAAAACTTCAAACAACTGACAAGACAAAAGGGGAGAGCGAGAGAGCATCAGAGAGAGTTAGGGAGAGAGGAAATGGGGCAGGAGGGAGCAGCACTTGAAGAGAATAAGAGGAAGGGAGGAAGAGAAACAGGAAGAGAGAGTAACAAGGGAGTGAGAACAAACGAGAGATTTACTCCCTTTTTTTTTTTTGAAAAACACAGCCACATCTTTATTTCTACATGTAACGCTAAGCACATCAGAGTGAAAAAGACAAGCCAGCCTTGAATCACTGCACACACTGTTGGGCTGTGTGTGTGTGTGTGTGTGTGTACATCCATTCTCCTGTTTATTCTTCCTGCCTGCCTCCTTTCACAGTGACATGACAAGCTCCTACATTAAAGCTTGTACAGCTTGTGCTACCGTGCAGGTGTGCCAGTTATATTCTATATTCTTTATGCAAACACTGTCAACTCTTTCTCGTGTGTGTGTGTGTGTGTGTGTGTGCTTGGACGTACGGCAGGCGCACAGTGCTTACAGGTGTTGGGCGATCCGTTGGGAGTGGGCAGGTACGAGCCGGGCTTCCACGACTTGGCCTTGAAGCCTCGTTCGCAGCGGGCGCAGTCCTGCCCCGTGGTGTTGTGCTCGCAGTCACACTGGAGGCTACCGTCGCGGAACGTGCACTGTCCCGCATGAAGGTTACACTTACACCTACACACACACACACACACACACACATTTAGAACGAGAGAAAGAGGCAAGCCAATTAACACTCTGGTGTGCCTGCTGTACAGCCAAGGGCAAGGACTATCCTACTGAGGAAAGCCTGCCCTGGGTATTCACTCCAGCACCCCCCACCCCCCCGAGATATCTCATTAGCTCGCCTGCATGGCCGAAGCTATGAGTTAATTAGATTAATCAGATGTGGTAGTGAATGGCTGGGCCAGGAGCTCCAGGAGGCGTAGTGGTTATGCATTAAAATGAAAAAAGCCACAGGGATGAGTCCCTGGACTGTTGTGAGAAGCCCCAGAGCTGAAGAAGTAAAGAGAGTCAAAGTCAGTGGTGACTGGCTGCTAATGTGTTACTTGAAAGCATGGGCTATCTTCTGCAGAGTTCCGTCAGTGACATCAGGACCAGGTTTTAATTCGATATCAGATTCTGCTTCACATTTTTTACAATGCAGGCTTGCTTATTTAACATGGCAGATCACCTAACAGCACACCTGCTGTATTAAAGGAAGACTCCAGCGTATTCTCCAATTTTTCCAACGTAATCTCTATCCACTGCGTGTGTATGATTACCACGAACTAAAATTCCAACACATTTCCCTGTACAGAGAAATGGACGGAAAACCTGTATATTCAAAGCTAACTTATAATGAAGATCTAAGGGCACTTGTAGGGGCAGTCAATTAATGTTTATGTAAAACACATATTTTTGCATCGCTCTAACCAACTGGGACTCGAAGAGGAAGCTACTGTTGTTGATGTAAATAGTTCAGTCTGTCATAAGTTCCCCCCAAGAAACATGCACGAAAAGTTAGTTATAGCAATATCTGGATTGTCCATACTGTACAACCCAACACTGCATTATTAAAAGAATAAAAAAAGAAAAGAAAAAAGAAAAGAAAAGAAGTGCTGTCTGGCAAAAGGTCTCCAACACTGATGAGTTTGAAGCATGTTGCAGATTGAACTGCAGATATCATAATATAATTTTTTTTTAATAACAAGCCAATATGGCTGCTGTTTGTTATCTAGCCTAGCTAACATAAATAAAATAAATATATTTTTGTAATCCATGCAAGCCTTGTAGACAAACGTGGCCCTCAAGCGTGTGTTTACGAGGTTTGCAAGAGAACCTATCAATCATGAATGCATGGATCTGTTTGATTCATCCTTTCAGAATTGGAGAGCGAAAGATTTTGTGATTTTGTGGTTACCCATGTAGTTGTGCGGGTTTGATCATGCATGAATACCACAAAATCTTTTGGGAAAGCATAAGTAACCAGAATTTATTTTTACTGTATTACTCCACTGTTCAAAAGTTGGATAAAACTACATGATAACGGCATTGAAAAGACTTTCTCTAATGTCTGTCTCATCCTAAGGATTCCATTCATATTATAAAGGTTGTAGTTTTGAATTATAGTAGTATAGTAGTATATATAGTCTTCAGACTTGAAATCTTAAACTCTCTTCAGTGACTCGAGTCATTTGAGTCCGTTCAGCTAAAAGATTCCTTTAGATTTGTTCACTGATTCGTTCAGTTGCACTTCTGGTTTGCCCACATTGATGTGCAGACTCATGCCTACAACTAGCATTTTTGATAAGCATACTGATTTGTTCAGACAACATGCAGGCAACATGCATTTTAATTAATAATCGAGCATATTATAAAATAATTTGTGTTTGCATATCCGTGTTCAAGAGCAAACCACCTTGTTTGAATATTTATTTTGAATATTTAATATCTTTCTGTTCACAATGTTACTTTACAACTTATTGTTGGTACATCACTACACCAGTTTTGCGCTCGAATGAGACTCATTGAAGAGGGAATCTTCTTTATTAATGAAATGATTCACTGACTCAAACACTGACCTGCTGAAGGAAAGAGCGGGGAATCTCGTTTGTGAGCTAAAGTTCCAAGGACAGGCGTACACACACTTGCAAATATGTCAATTTATGGATGTTTGAAAAACACAGACAGATTAACTTTCCAAACGAGAAGTAGGCTGTTAGCAGCAGCAACTGAACGAAAGGAACGACTCTGTGCGTGGCAGTGACTGATAATCGACTCATTCACTTTAGTGACGCATTCAAAAAGAATGAATCGTTTGTGAACAAAACATATGTAATAGCTGCATAAATATTTATTGACGAAATTCAACATCTGCCCTTAGGCTTCCATTATGAGTGTGTTTCAAGTCAATAGGTTTTCTTTTCCAAGTACAGACACTACAGATGCAGTAGATAGAGATTAGATTTTTTAAAAGCGCTGGAGTATCCCTTTGAGGGCTTTTCCATCTGCAGTGTTATACCTGTTATAAGATCATGGCCTAAAGTGTTAAAACCAGGTTTCACACTGAATAGCCAGGATCAGACCAGATGTTTTAAAACTACACGATATGGGAGTAATACAAGAGGAAGCCACAGAGCTTAGATGACAGCAGACCAGTCAGAGGAGACTTGATCAGGCTTTGTTCTTATGCGAAAGCTCACCGCAGAAGGAACCGAAAGACTGAAGATAAATACTGAAGTAAATGAAATGCAACTGCTCTGCTCCAGGGGGAAATACACAGGAAAATAAGAGAGATAGAGTGAGACAGTGTGAGAGAGAGAGAGATGATTTCACACCTAATTAAAATAAATGGGAGATACTGAGGTGGCATCTGCTGTCAAGTATTTTTATTTTATTTTCAGCCTTATTGTAGTTGCTCTGTGTTATAAGAAAAATCTGCAGAGCGGCACAAAGCCCAGCATCTGCACTCCCAGCTTATGACCAATGCTCACACCCCCCTCTCACAACCAGTACAGTTCAGGCATACTTGAGATTAAATGAGTCCAAAGAGCAAAAGTGGGTTTGTATGGAAATTATGACTTTCAGAATTATGGTCTACCTAATCAAATAAATTAGTGAATCCCAATGCTTTTCTCCCCACTGGAGGGAGCAACTCCACTGTCCAATTGCATGAAGGATGGCCTGAGCAACTAACCATTTGCATGAAATATTTATGAAGCTGACCTATATATTTTTCCATGACAACACCCGGTAACTAAACCTTACATAGGTGGTAAATTGCTGTATAATGAGATTATAGCTCACATTTGCCATCAATAAACCGAAATGAGAAAACTGATGCCATCGGAAAGTACATAATTTCTCAATAATTGGATAACGTTTGCCTCCTTAGCATGTAAAGTAAAATAAGTCCTCCCCTGGGTGTGCACCTGTGTCCTTGTGCTTTTGCAACATGGCTTTTCAAGTCAAGTCAAGTCAAGTAGGCTTTAATTGTCATTCCTCCATATACCACCTATACATTGGAACAAAATGTCATTTCAACAGAACCATGGTGCAACACACAACAATACAGTAGCACGCTATACAGGACTACATAAAGTGCAAATACACGACAGTGAGGACGAGTGCAAATATACACTATAC
>JAOUQW010000029.1:8785935-8804502 GCA_028565825.1 Olivaichthys viedmensis | reverse complement strand
TGTCCTGTAGTGCTATATTTTCTTACATATCATAGTACTGAAAGTATACTTAAAGAAAAATTAAAGTTTACTACTTTAATGTATACTATCTATGTTCTATACTTGCTTTGGGAACAAAGGAACAGGTACAAAAAGTACACCTGTAAGTAACCTTATTACAGTTTTGTGTTTACTCTGAAGAGTACTTTGAAGGTACTATTAGTACACTAGTCATATAATTATTTTGAATATACTTGTAAGTGTACTTTAAGCTCATTTCTGAGGAATTCTTTGAGTGTACACCTTGAGCGTACTTATTTAATCACACGAAAGCAACAAATCTGGGAGAAGAGAACAAGAAGAGAGAAAAGCCATCGACAAAGAGAGAGGGGAGAGGAAAGGCATCATTGCAATAGCATCATTGGGATCCAAAACGTCAATCTCCCAAAAAATAGGCCGAACACTTGGACTGTTGCGCCACTCGGGAGCCTGTAAACCGGTTTTAAAAGTTTTGGATGAGTTCTGACATTTGCAATAGTTTGTTCTGTCTTTTGTTCACTGTTTAGCTCCATGAATTTGTGTAAAATGGATGTCACAACCGAATCCGCGAGCCAGGACTGCATTCCCCAGAATCCCCCACGATCCGCGTTCCCAGTCGCAAAGCTTTTGATCACACACACCTGTCTCCCATCACACTCACCGCAGATTCCCAACACCTGTTCTCCATTACACTTCTGCCTATATAATCCCCGGCCACACAACACACATTGCTAAGTTTTGCTCCAGATGACCTGTGACAACTCACTAAGCGTATTTCTGATTGATCTCCCATGCTTGACCTTGAAACCAACAACCTGACTTCCGAACCAGCCTGTACCTTTGATACCCTGTCTGCCGAATGCCCGACTTCACGCCTGTCCCCCGTTTCCGAACCATCCTAGTCCCTTGAACTTGTCTGCCCCGTGCACTCCCACCGGGAGCCTGCACTTGCATCCTCTCTGCAACAAGCCTGACAATGGATTTGAAATCTCTTCTCCAAATACAATTTGAATTGTTTCATAAAAATGTATTCTGAGCATTTTGCCCAGTGGGCACAAAGACGTTAAAAAGACGTTATTGGTGACGTTAATGGGACGTCTAGATTTCTAGCCAGAGTGAAAGTTTTTACGAATAGAAAAGTACAGCTTTTGTGATCATATATAAGATTTAAAACTTAATGTGGACCCAAAAAGGATGTATATTTAGAGGCCAAATCAAGGCAGCCTCACTGGGTGTGTACTGGATTAAAACTTACATAAAAACCTAACAAAGAATTTAATGTGGAGCTGATACAAGTGGACAAATATATTATAAATACTCTGAAATACGTTTTATAACCGTATTATTACTAGAACATCTAAAAGTCTGTTCAAGTTTACTTAGACATGCTAGTATATCAAAAGTAAACCATATGGTACCTTTTGTCAAGTATATATTTGTATACTTGCAGGAAACTTAGAGAAACTTTTAGTATACTTTACACTTTTTTTCATAAAGGCAATTGATGCAACATACCGTTCCAGTTTTAAATTAGGTGTAAATGGACCAGTTTTGCTGAATTTCTAAACAACAAACGTCCACAAAATCAGGAAATTATTAATCTATCTTTGATGAGTCATCAGCACGCAAACATGTGTGACCAAATCAAAGGTGGTAATCGCTATAAGAAGCATAAAAAATGCATGTCCACTGACGCCTCAACAGTCCCCGAAAAAGATTCTGTTCCTAAAAAGCTGCAGATATTCTTGATGCATCTCGTGTCAGCTAACCCCACCTACGCTCCGGGAAGGGACCACGCTGTAAACGATTCAATCACTACTTAGACAGGGGGAAAAAGCCCTGAAAAAAGAAATCTGTCTGCCCTGACAGTTGAATAAATGCCTGCTGGCGTTTTGTAAATTTGCTTGGCTAGTGGGTGCGAAAACACATGCAGAATGCGTACCAGCTCCGGGATTGGTATGCACCGTCGGCGTCATGAATATTCGAAATTATTGACACCTCATAAAAAAAAGTGCAAAGTGGACACTATAGGCGCTTGATTAAAAACCAAGGACAGAATACATCATTTGCTTCACTCTAAAGGGCAGTAAGGCTGAGGATGTTCGGCAGCTAGCAGAGAGTTTTAGACTATCCTGCTCTAACCGGGTGTGCCGTGTGTGAGAGAACGGTGTGCATGAACACACACTCATATACACACACACAGCGGGGTGCATCCTGGGCCTAAGAAGGGTTGCCAGTTGGTGGCTCCTGATTCTGGAGAGTAAACCAAGGTTTAACATGTTCTGCATAAACATGGCCTGTTTGGGGATCCAGGGCAGCTATATCCAGGCCACGGTGCGGTCGCCCCACTAAGTGACACGGGAAAAGATCTCATGAATGAGACCCGGTGCCAGAACCCAGGGCTCTAACCCCTATCTAACCATCTGTGGCTGGAGGATAAGGAGAATAAGATGCACACATCGCCTCGGCCTGGGTCAAAACGACAGGGGGTAGAGCAAATATCTCGGCAAGCATGCTATATCGAGGATCTTTTTTTTTCTTTTTCAGATCATACTGAACTCAATTAAATTGACCCACAGGAAGTTGATCCTGCATCAGTTCTCTTTGATACATACTGGCTAGAGGGAAAATGAATCATTGATCCGGCACTGTGGTGCCTATTCAGCTCATTTCTCACTCCACAGCCGGGCCACAGGGTGCTTCTCTTCCTGTTACCACATCACCTCACCAAGCTCGTGTTCGTTCAGCTGTTTAATCTGTTACCAGTGTGAATAAATTCACAATCAGTCTATAATGCATGTCTCGCCACTCAAAACATGGCGGATAGTACTGGATAATTGACAAAGTGGAGTTTTGTTCGATTTAAATTAATTAAAAAAATGTATGCACTCCCGAGGCTGGGCGTCAAATAACGTGATTGGCTCAACTTGTCACATTTAGTTGTTTACACTACACTTGTGGATTATTGGTGGCAATATTACGCTGAAATTTATCTCGCATTGCCTTCAAATTAAAAATTTTCATTGCACACCTCTGGATCTTCGCCCAAGGTTTTCCCAATCTCCCTCCAAGAATTCATGTCAAGTTACTGTTTGTGTAAGTGCGTCTAACATCGGACGTCTTCTGCTAGCCAATCCTCAAACTGGTTCTGGTTTGGGTCAGGTTTGTTTGGGTCTCGTCTCAACTCCAACGCTACCTGATCAACCGATGAGCGTTTGCTTGACACACAGCACTGCAGCTTTATGCGATGAATACTTGAGATTTTTGAGGTGTTCATGTAGGCTCCTTTGTGAGCCTCTGCGAGCTACGCTTAAACTAAGCTACCCGTAAACCCCTTCTCTGCATTTCTATGGAAACACGTTTACGTGAACCTTGCAGAGGAATAAGTCACACACTCTTCCACACACTCCTCAACTCTCTCCGCTCATCACGATTTAAATGCTGGTAACAGGACCAAAGGAACATGAGTACCATTTTGCAACAGAAGTGACGTGAAGAATTGCGCAATTAATCCGTGGTTCAGAAGAAAAACTTCTTGACGATGATGCCCTCCCAAAGAAGCCCAAATTTGACGCTGGGTGAGGACTCAATTATTTGGGAAATTAAGTGTGAAAACACACTCAGAACTCTTAATTAAAATCGGTTTCTCCGTCAGTATACGTTATTTCACAAGACGCTAACAAATTGTGTGTAGACTAGCAGTTAATCTATAAACTTTTGTAGATCCCTAGGTACTGATGGCTTGACTTGAACTGACACAACTATGTGGGAGTGTGTGTGTGTCAGCTGCAGTATTAAAACACAGCACAGCTGGGGTCTCGCCAAACAACACAACAGGAACCGCATGATTTATGTATTTATGTCTCATAACTAAAGAACTGAACTCCTTTCAAGACGGAAAGTTGGAGGCAGGCACAAATGAAGCGAACAGAACATTCACATGAATAAACAGCGGAGGTGAATAAACAGATGTGGAAAGGCAGATGAAAAGCCGCTTGCTCAAACAGTGGGCTCCTCTGAAGCAGCTGGGGGCTGCAGCTAATGGGACCCATATTTGTGTGCACCCCATTACTCTTCCTTGCGAGCCTTCGCCGTCCCAATGTGCCATTTATTCTCATTTGCACAGGAGTGCTGCCAGGCTGATCATGAGGCACTTATGCATAGCAAAACATGCAGAGGTAGGACAGGGACAAATGGTGCCCCAAGAGTCACCCTGGGCACACCGAGATCCCTCATGATTACCGCAGGGTGTCTTACTTATTACTTCCAAATGGCTGCGGCTTAAAGAGAACCAAGGCGAGAAACGGGCTGAGATTCCCCATCCATTAGTGCTTATTGTACCTGGGGATTTTAAATCAGCACCAGTTGACTGTATCAGAGACGGATATCGGCTCGGCTTGTTGAGAGACGTATCTTGTTAATGAGCGCAAAGTTCCTGGCCTCATAGTACTAGTTGTGCATGTGAAATATACAGTGTGTGTGAGTGTGTCTTCAGATGACGAGGAGCAAATTGAACATGATGGCTCCCTGGCAATAGGATTTTATTGAGTGTACATGGTGCTACGGCAAGAAATATTGATTTGTAAGGAATGGTAGTGTCCGGGGTATTACTCAGGCCGAGAAGCATAATTGGCTTCAAATTCTCTTTTCTTTCCTCGTCTTAATCCATCGCTGGAGCTGTGAAAGTTCTGTCCTCAACTAATGACGCCTGTTCTCCAGTGGTGCTCCTCCAAAAGACCTTCCCCCAGTAAGAAAGAGGCACTTTTTCATATTTGTCCATTAATGTAGAGTTTTGAAGTGCAGCTGCTAAAAAGAAAAAAAAGGTCCCTGAATGTTCGAGCAGTCTGTGAAAAGACACTCACGAGGAGTTCGGTGCTGGATGTGGTCTCTTATTTTTTCCCGCTGCACACATGGAAGCAAAAAAAAGAGCTTCTCACACAAAAGCCAAAGCCAAAGCTAACGGGAAGAGCACACAAGAGACCTTGCCTCAGTGGCCCTTTCCCCTCCTGCCTCCTACAGCAGGATTTGAGAGGTTGAAAGGTTCTTGAGACACAGAAGAGCGAGAGAAAGAGAGAAAGAGAGTGAGCGCTCCCCGTGAAGCGAGAGGCCTTTCCTGCACCGAGGCTGCAGAATGTTTCCCTCAGAGTTGCCTGCGACCTTGAAAGCTTTGGCACCGGCGGCTCCTGTAAATTATTCAGACAGGATGCAGGAAAGGAAAGGACTTCTTCGGCATTCGCAGTGCCGACAGGGCGGAAACTAAACGCTGCGGCTTCACATACGGAACATTAACATCTCAGAGGTGGTTAGAGAGGGGGGGGGGGGGGAAGGAAGGAAGGAAGGAAGGAAAGAGAGAAGGAGAAAGAAAGAAAGACTGGAGGGAAGAAAGAAAGAAAGAGAGAGAAATCATAAACTGAAGAGAAGGAGAGAAGGAAGGAAAGAAACAAAAAGAAAAAATAGAAAGATTGGAGTAAAGAAAGAAAGAAAGAAAGAAAGAAGAGAAAAGAAAAATAAATAAAGAATACAGAAAGAAAGAAAGAAAGAAAGAAGGTAGGAAGTGGCTTCCTAATTTCCTCCTCCATTTATTTCGAAACCACTAAAGATCACAAGTAAACGGTGTTAAAGAAAGAAAAATATTCAAAGTATTACATCACACAAAATGTAAAAAGCAAGATTTATGTATACATCAAACATCACCAGTTGAAGACTAGATTCCCAAACTCACTCACTGACACAAGTGCCACCCGGAAGCCCCATTTCATTTTAAAGAGCTAAAGAAAGAAAAAAAGAAAAGAAAAAGAAAGAAAGAAAAGAAAGAAAAGAAAGAAAGAAAGAAAAGAAAGAAGGAAGAGAAAAGAAAAATAAATACAGAATACAGTAAGAAAGAAAGAATACAGTAAGAAGGAAATAAAGAAAGAAGGTAGGAAGTGGCATCCTAATTTCCTCAGCACATCAAACATAGCTAAAGGAGAGTGGAAGAGACCACGGGATAAAGGCCCTCCATAATTCATTTCAGCCCCCTATTGAAGCATCACGGTGGGGTTCTGCCAATTATTGCCTGAACGTGCCTCTGTCACCTGCTGTGCTACTGTCCTCAGCAGGAACCTGCAGGACACTATTCTCCAGATATCTACTTTGTGCAGTATCTGCACACAGACACACACACACACACACACACACACACAACATGGGAGCAGCGGGCAATTAACTTTTTAATGCTGTTATTTAATTTTTTACCTGCAGTTACCTTTAGCTACGTTCCTATGTTCAACATTACCTATTATTCCCATAGTGTGTATATACACTGTCTGTTCAAAATCAGCAATAGGCTCATTTTAAATTCTCTAAAATTAAAAAATCGATGTAAGGAATATTTATCAGTCAAATAATAAATGTTTATGAAATTTTATTTATAATGGAAATAAAATATATCTAATTAGAAAAGGCCAAGGAATGCCAGGGAAGAAGAAATGTCACTTGTAGCAAATAACATATATTTGCCTTAAAATTTATATTAGCACTGTGTATGAGTCTTTTATCTAGAGGCTTAACTGGTTTACCCTGCAAGTGTACTTGCCTTTAATAAAACAATAATTTTGAGTCCAATTAGGATCTGAGAGTCGTCCAGTTAATAAGTACAACAAAGATTTAGGTCTTTGGAGAAATACTTTCCATGTGAAGCTGTCCTCTGTCCTGAAACAAAAAGATTGAAAGGCAGAAAAGGCTGCATTAGCATTAGCATGCACACCGTTGCACGTGTGTACACACACATGCACGCACCAACACACAACCAGCTAAAATCTTTAGAAAGATGGTAAAGGATGCAACTCAGCACAAATTGAAGCATCTGTATTGCATTCTAACTTCATGGTCTTTTTTTCTATATAGGTGTCCTCATAAATATGTACAGTATACTGGCTAATCAAAGACTCTGTTCCAGGGTTAAGTAAATGTTACTATCTTCCTCATTTTCATGTCCTATTTACAATATCCCTGGCCAGTTTGTGTGATTCACACCTCCTGAGCACAGAGCCGGACGGAGGAGCCACGCATTCCTCCTCAGTCTGATACATCCACCCTGCATGTCTCAGTCGTGGTGTTTGGGCCGGTATTACGAGTGGGCAGAGCACGGCGGCATTTAATGTACCATATGCTTTCGTGCAGGAGGGTGGGCACGAATCGGCCGAGCAGGAACCTCCTGCCGAGGTGGTGTTGAGCAGGAAATAGAACCCCCATAAAAATGGGCAGATGAAAGTTTGATGAGGGACGGCGTTCTGATGAAAAATTCTGTTTGCCTTCCCGGGACACCCCTTTTATTCAAGCCCCCGGGGTGCAGATCCGGGCAGCGGAGATATTTACCCCCACGGTGCCGGCTTTCAGAGAGGCGGACGCCCCTTAATCAAATTTCAAAGATCCCCTTGCTCAGAGAAAGAAGTGGGCGGACAGTTCTGAGTTACTCCTGCTTTTCCTCCTACTTGTGATTCCTGTCTGCTTGATAACCTTTTGAAAACGTTGGCACACATCACAGAAAAGCCCGCTGGGCTGTTTTCCTCTCTTCGTTGCACGTGCCTATAAGAAATCTGTGCAAGCATTTATTTATTTATTTATTTTCGGTCGCACATAGAGCGTAATTAAAATTGATATCATCCTAACCTGCTTGTGTGAACTGTAACTGAAGCGAAGTACAGAAAGCAGCAATGATTAAAGACTTGAATTACATGAAACGTGGCATTACGTTACGCTGTGCCATGTTGTTTCTCTTCCCCCACCCCCCTCCTTTTTGTAATCACAGCACTGTGTCGTCGGAGGACACAGTCTCATCTTCTTCCATAATGAGCATTACATCATTACCGGCTGTTTTTGAAGAGGGAGAGAGCGGCTCAAATTCACACAATGCCAAGCAAAGCAGAACAAGAGCTATTGCACAATTAGGGAGGGTTTATGATACTGTCTCTGCGTTTGAATTTCACCCTTGGGAACACCAGGAAGCATCGCAACGTGTGCTATCTTAGGCTTTGACATTCATATCCGGTTCTAGCTGGGTGCTAAATCCTAACATAATGTGGATCGGCATCTCCGATTTCATCGTTCTTGAGATTTGGAGACTCCAGTGTAACACTGTACTTGTAATAATGACTCCCTCAAGTGCTAATTGCGTTATCTGCGTTCAGACTGTGGATGGGCAGCAGGAAGGGTTTTTATAAGGATGTCCGTTTCTTATTAATCAGCAGGGGTGATAGCAGGATTTGAGGTTAAAAGCAAAGGGGTAAATTATATTACAGTAATGATAAGTACATCATTAGTCTATTACACTCCATTCTGAGTGAAGAGAGGGAAAGAGAAAGAATTGAGAATATTTGAGGAGCTAGAAAACCAAGCTGGAAGAAAAAAACATCCTGAATCTGATTTCACTTAATTTTCCTTCATGGATCCCATCCAGCTTTAGCCTAATATGAAGATGGTTCGTTGCCCATTTTTACAGACTGGGAATCTATAGAGTGAAACAAAAGTGTGGGCATATTTAAGAGAGATTGGTTCAGTTCTAATAGTTCTGGCTTTTATCAATAAATTTGTCATTTGGTCTGAATTTGAGGTGCAGAAATATTCTGGTACGTATGCGTTGTTACACAGTGCATGTCTCTGTGTGCAGAGATCAATCTTATTGTACGTTGTATGTGAGTGTTGTATGTCTTTTGGGAGGCACAAATGAGTCTATGCTACTAAGAGAGAGAGGCCGTTTCAGACAGCGCCAGCAACTCCTTTACACCGCCAATAACCAAGAACACTTGTCTCCACACTTACTCGACATTATTGAATTATGTATCTCATCATATGCCAGTGTAATGAATGTGTTGAAAGCGCTCTTGCTAAAGCCGCGTTGAGAGCTGTCTGCTATGTAACCTTAGCGGAAGAGTAACTGAGGCCAAGGACTCACATTTGATGGTCAGCTCTGATGGTGCAGGGCTTTTTAGCAGCAAGCTCGTTCCGTTCCCCAGGGGTTACGTTAAGTGCTGTTCAGCCCCCGACCCCTTCCATCCATAATATATTCCCCTCTCTGCTCACCACCATGCGACTGTACCAGCAGCACCAAGCTCCTCCTAAAACTAGGCCAAGTATTACATCATGCTCAAGTAACTGCAGACAAAAGCATAAAAAATATTCTCACACAAGTCTCACACAAATGCACAGATGCACATGCAAAGGTGGCAAAATCGTATCCCCCGCAAAAATCTCAGCACACTGCTTGGCTAAAGATGTAAATAGGTCACCTTTGACAGTCGTACTTAGAACGTGTTTGCATTTTTCAGTTGGGTAATTCAATATTTGAAATAAAACAAGTGGTTCTCAGTCTGGAAGATGGTAACCCACGAATGATTGATTTCCGTGCCCTGACATTCAAGTTCTGCTACTTTTGTAGCCGGTGACCCTCTGTAACCAACGCTACTTCAATGAAAGACTTCAAAAATAAGCACATTTTGAATGTTTCGACAGACCTTTGGTTACAGAACGCTGAGAGCCAGAAAGGTGGCAGCAGTCAAAAAAGCCCAGTGCACAGAATTCAATCATTTCTGGTATGAGAGATGAATAAAAGACTTACATTTTGACTGTACCCAGGCCTGGTCAGAAAACTAAAGATTTTGTAAAACTGAATGTGGTCATACAATAGGTGTCCTGTACCAGTGGTGCAGTTCCTTGGTGTAAAATGAATGGCCACATAATGACATTACTGTATTGGCTTCCTAATACTACAGTATAGTTCCTAATACTCAAGGGATTTGGTCGAAATTTCTACAACACTACAATGATGATTTAAATCAACATGAGCTAGATATGATTCATTATGTCTGCATAAACTCCAAAGGGAGAAAATGTGGCAATTGGGGTGGCCATTGTGTATGTGCGATGTAGGCTACTTTTTTTATCCATATAAAATTCGGGTCCTTGAGGTCTGATAATGTTTTAGATTAAGATACCGCCTCCTCCAAGCTCCTCTACTGGGGATATACGATTAATAAATTTTTAAAAATGTCAGGTTTATGTATTTAATATTGCCCTCGAATGGCATTCCATAATAATTTTTGTGTATATACATATATAAATTCAAATCATGAATTTCAGGGTGAAATATTAACTCCTCACTACGCGCACTTAACTCAACTTTGAATACGACCCAAAATAATCTCAATAACTAACTGGCAAAGCAAATCATTTGAAAACAATAAACTACACACTGCACCGCGTCCTGAGGGTTGGGAGTGAAAGCTCCTGGTCTCTATCTGTTCTGTCACTCTTTGGATGAACACTTCATGTGTTGGTGTAGCAGTTCTCAGAGGAGAGGCTGATGATGGAGCCTCCACTCGCTCAGACTGTGAAAGGCCCAGGAGAGAGCCTGAGGGGGAGGAGGATTTTTGATCTGTTAACCCAGCGGTGTGTGTGTGTGTTGGGTCTCCTTCACGCCTGCCTGCTCTCCGTGTCACCAAGACACCCCATGAGTAAAAAAAAAGGAGCAGCAACAGCCCCTGGATTCACCCGTAATGACATCTGACACATTTAGGGTGCACGCTGACAACACTGGAGAGTGGTGCAGGAAGTGTTTGGAGTGGTTTGTGTGGAAAAGGCTGCGGTTGAATCAAACCGTTTATGCCACGTCTGGTAGCACATTGTGAGAGCTCTTATACTGCTTAATTACATCGTCAGTTTAACTGAATGTTGACCTGTTTAGGTAGAATCATGTCCTTGTACAAGAAATTCATCATAGATATGGCTGGGCAGTATGGTCAAAATATTACATCACGTTACTTAAAGACATTTTTACGACACTTGATTTTTGCTTATAGATTACCAGCAAAACAGAAAACTAATTATGGTTTCAAAATGTTATTTTATTCAGAGAAATGGCCCGACAAAAAATTATAATGTGGCTAGCAATGAATGGACGCTAGCGACCGCCAATTAAGACGACTCCAATTGGTGGCCATTCACTTTCCTTTAACATCTACGAAAATAAATTAATTACTAATAAAAATTCAAACAATTGGTGGAAAAATAAATTCTTATGTCCAGTCAGTTACCAAGAATAATAATAGTCAATGTTATAAAAATAATTACAATACCCACAATACTTTCAGAAAAGTGTTGTGATGTAATTTATTGTGATATTAATATCATATTATCATATTGCCCACCCCTGTTCATAAATAAGCACTGTTGATGTTGGACATACTGTATATGAGCCCAGACTCTGTATTCATGAAACATTTAAGACTCTGAAATGCTTAATGGAGACACTAATCTTGGATCAGACTTTTTCCTCCATTGATCTTAGGTTGTTTTTAGCCACAAAAGCTGATCCTGGACTGTGTCTGAGATATTTTAGGAGCACCAACCCAAGGACCACACTTACCTAACTCCCTACAGTAAGTGTACTAATTCCAGGATCACTCCGCCGTAAACAACACGGTCATTTGGACAGAATGAGCTAATCTGAGCTAACCGGTCCTGAAGGTTCTGAACAATGGAGCGGTGCAGTGGAACCTCTCTTCCCTCCACTCACCCACACTCCGTTCTTCTCAGTGCTCACTCAGTCATCAGCTAATCCACTTACCGCTGCTGAGAGAGCTTAGCGTCTCGCACAAGTCTGTTTTGCCAGAGAGTAGAGCAAGAGACAGGAGACAGATGGGAAGGACGTTAATGCGAAAGAGAGACGGAGAGAGAGACACCGTGGTGCATCAGAGCATCACTCAGTGCAGCCTGAGGAAATTCTCTCATTTAAAAATAATATCGCAGTGTGCAGTTAGATTTGAATTCACGCAAGGGATTTCCGTGAGCGGACAAAGGAAATTCCCCAGGTAGCAGCTGAGGTGTGAGGGAAAAATAATAGCCATGGTAGAATTAGAACAAATCGATAGCCAGCTCATCTTGCAAGAATTGAACAAATTTTAGTGTAGGCAGGTTTATGTGTTTGTGTGTTTATTTTACAGCTATGTTTAATAATTTTTGCTGGCATGTGTGCTCGATGTTCTTCAAAAAGAAGTTTCTCCCACACCCGCACCGGGATGTTACTAAAGTTGACAGGAAATGGCCTTTTCAATCTTAATAGCATCGTCACACCGTTCACTTTGCCCACGAATGCATTTACCAACACATACCAATCTCCATGCAGCCTCCTCTGCCAGGACCTCGTCACACACGCAGGCCTGCATCGCTCCTATACACACAGGGCAAATTAAAACCGAAAGTCAGGACAGCCACGATGCTGCTGCTTCTATCAGAAGCCTTGGTCTAACTCCTGATCCACAGGCTGCCGTGTTGACAGTCTGACATTTCCAAAATCATTCCGAAGGAGGAAGTGACTGAGGGGGTCAGAGAGGATAATGGTTCTGTCCGGCTCTCAGACAGAACGGGTGCTTCCAGCTGATCCATCTGTCCAACGCCGACTGCCCGGCTGCTGTCTACATCAGACCTCTGATATAGGATCAGTGCCTAACTGACAACAGCTCTGTTTAAACTATTTATAGTCCAGTGTTTGCAGCAAATCATTTGAAATTTCCAACCCGTGTTTTCCTGGCATTGAATGCTTCTGAGTTTCGTATGTGTGTGAGTGATTATTCTGTGTTTTTGTACTTAAAGAAATACTTCAAAGTTTTTCAACCTAATCTCTCTCTACTGCATCTGTAGCGTATGTGTGATTACCACAGACAATCATTTCAACGTGTTTCCCTGTACTGAGAAAAGATCGAAAAACCTGTTTACTCAAAACTCACTTATAATAGAAGTCTAAGGGCAGTTGTTGGGGCAGCTAATAAACGTTTATGTGAAACATATCAGTCAAAGGTATTTGTAAATTTAACTCTAAATCTGTATAAATTGTACTTGCAGAGATGGAACTACTTTTTCAGAGGGAGGAATTTGTGGTTATGCCTCAGTTTCGACCTAATCGTGCATGGAAACCACAAAACATTAGCAAGCATAACTATCCGGAATTACCTTTTACTGTATTGCTCCAGTGTTTGAAAGTTGAATAACTTTGAATAACAAGAGCAGATTTGGTAAGACATTCACTCATGTCGGTCTCATCCTAACACATTTATTGTTAGAGTGGAACGGTTGTAGTTTTGAATTTGTGTCATATAGTTACATATTTTAAGCATTCATTGACAAAATTCAACAACTGCCCTTAGACTTTTATTATAAGTGAGTTTCGAGTAAACAGGTTTTTAATTTTTTTCTCAGTACAGCAAAAATGTCTTGACAGTATTGGCCGTGGTAATCGCACATACACTACTAATATGGTGGCTAGAGTTTAGGTTGAAAAACACTGGATTATTCCTTTAATGCTTTATCATGCCACTATAAAAATTAAACGAATGTCTTGATTTACTTTCCATACCAACTTTTCATACCAACACTTCCACACAGAGGACTGTTCCAACCCAGTTCCCAGCAAGTTCCCTCTTCCCTCCCCCCCTTATCCACCTGACCTCTGTTTGCCAGCCAGCACAAGCACAAGGACGGTTCAACCCAGCACCCCGACAGGCTTCCATTTACACACTTCCCTGCTTGACCTCACTCTTCCAGAGTGGCCTATTGGGTTCTCAGCATATTGACAGGACAGCATTACCAGCCGCGGAGCAGTCATCTAAACATCAGCAACGTAGTCCCACTGCTCATTCTGATATGCTACAGCTACTTAACACAAGGCTCGAGATGGGGCTCATGCGGCAGCAGGGTGAAAGATGGAGAAAGAAAAAGAAAGACAGGGGGATGTGTAGAATATGAGACATAGAGATGTGCAGATCCTCCCTGGAACAGACCATGGTGAAGCAGCAAGCTAATGAGCTGAAGTCTTTGCATAAATCGACACAATCCTTGGGAATAAAGCTTCCTTAATTAATTTCCTCACGTATCAGGTTTAATTAAGGTTCACACAATGTCTTTGGGATATTTGCCTGCTTGAGGAAGAGCTCCCCGTGCTATTCCAGCATTTCCAAATCGGGCCTGATCCAGTGGGACTCCTGTTTGCGAGCTGAGTCTCTTATGCCTGGATCACATGTCAGACTGCGGCGCGCAGCGTGCAGGAGAGAGGGGAGATGAAACACAAGTCTACTCTCACTACTCTCACAACTGCACTACTGAAGCAAAAATGGAGATGTGAAAAGCGAGCTACACACAAGGAGAGTGACGGTGCCTCGTTATGCCGCTTGACATATGCGGCACTGTACTGCATGATGCTTTGTGAAAGTTACGCTTTACCCTGAAAGAGGCAGCTCTGGAACATCACTCATGAATGTCATCAAAAGCAGGAGGAAAAATAAGAACAGAAGCTACGGTTTCTTTCTTTTTTTTCAGCCAGCCTCTATTTATAGAAGCACTCCACTAACGCTGGTGATGTGGGTAACTAGACAAGCGTCCTTATCAGTGTACACATAATCTAATCCTAGAAACAAGACACAAATCACAGCGGTAAATATTACCAGCAAGCCCGAATCCCTTTTAACAAGTAACACTACATCTTACTCAATTAGGGATGCTTAGCCCTTGTTGTTATACCCCATTTAACATAATTACCAGCGATTATAACTACACACTCGATGACAAGCGGAAATGAGGCGTGACAGATAAAGCATGGCTGGCCCTCCGCTGATCCGAGTTCCGTGTTAGAAGCGTCCCCCTACCCCCCCTCTGCACCCTGTGCAGTCCATTTAAAGCTGGTGCTCACCGTCCAGCCCATCAGGGAGGCCAAGACATTTTCATTATTCAGTGCCGCTAAAATGCTTCCCAATATTGTGGGATGAATAAAATATCCAGGAACAATTTTCCAGCTGCGTATTAGCTTAGCATTTCCAATGCCTGGCTTGGTCATTATAGAATTTAGGCAGCATCAGTCAGGTTTCAGTAAGGTCCATTTGTCTGCTTAAGCCAGCCCTCTCGCTGTCGCCCTTAAAACAATTTCCTGTTTGACATACTAGAATAACTATTGATTGAAGGCTTGTATTACCGGAGGTTTGAGCTGTGCATCGATGCCCTCGCCGTGCATATTTTTATCATGGATATGTTTGCCAACAGTTATACCGAGGACAAAGCAGGTTTGCCTCTGATGGAAGTGCATTTCTGTATAAAATAAATCTTGACTTTAAAAATCTTCCAAAAAGTCTCAATCAGTGGCTATAAATATGATATTAAAGGAATACTTCTTTATCCACTGCATCTGTAGTGTATGTGTGATTATTATAGGCAAGGATTTTGACATGTTTCCCTATACTTAAAAAGAACAGAAAACCCATTGACTCAAAATGGAAGTCTAAGGGCAGTCGCTGAATTTCATCAATAAACGTTTAAAATATGTGACTATATAATGGGAATGACAGGAAAGATATTAAGGAAAGTCTTACCAAAGATGTTCTTATGTAGTTTTATCCAACTTTCGAACAATGGAGCAATACAGTAAAAAGTGGTGGAAACTGAGGCACTTCCATGTTTACCTTGAGCTACGTTGACTACATTGGTAACGCCTAACCACAAATTCTTCCATCTGAAAAAGTAGTCCCATCTCTGAAAGGACGAATTCTACAGATTTAGAGCTCAATTTACAAATACTTTTGACAGAATAATTCATGAAAGCACTCTACAAAAATACGTTTTGCATAAATGTATATTGGTGCCCCAACAACTGCCCTTAGACTTTCATTATAACTGAGTTTCAAGTAAACAGATTTTCTGTTCTTTCCTCAATACAAGGAAATGTGTTGAAACTCTTGTTGTAATCATTGTAAATTTTCAATAGGTTGAAAAATGCTGGATTATTCCTTTAAGGTCAATTCAACCTAGTTACAGTTCAATTACAACTATAGAACCCACCACCGGACCTTTTAAATGAAGGTTCCATTTGGTATTTTAAAATTTGCCAAACAACTTTATTATGAACCACACTGGTGTAAGAGGCAAAATAACAAGCTGGGGCAATATTGAAACTGCGTGAGGTTTCTGTTACCCCATTTCTCTTACATCTGCTAATGACTGCAACACCACAAACATCTATAAAGACAACACAGCATGGACTACACCAAATCTACCCTATGTCGTGAGATCTTACCTGGCGAGGACCTCAATATTGGAGATGGCGTAGAAGTACTTGAGCAGGTTGTCCCTCTGAACGTATGTTCCCCCAAGCGCAGGCCTCAGCAGCCGCAGCCTCAAGTCAGTGAATGTGAAGAAATCTCTCAGGCCTTTCATGCTCTCCATGCGTGTGTACAGGTTGTCCATGTTGAGCAGCCTGGGACCTGCAAAAATGGCAAAGCGGTCCCGAACCTCGAAGCGCACAATCTTCTCGTTCTTGGAGCCCACCCAGCGTGCGTACTGCTCGGTGCAGATGACCCGGGTCATGTTGGTCGGCGACAGATTCTCCACCCGTTTGGCTGGCATGCCGAACGCTTCCATGCAGTCATCGGCATAGAACTGGTACGGCTGCCAGATTCGCCCTTTGTCCAGCGACTTCTCCAGCACCATGATGGTGGGTCGGCCGTACTCAAAGGTGATCTCGATGTCGTCCATCAACTCCAGGCTCTTGTTCCACGAGAGTGTGATGTTGGCCAGCAGCGGCTCCGGAAAGCGACTCCACGTCACCGTCTGCCAGTAGGTGATGAAGCCAGTGCGCTCGCGGTCCTGCATCAGCTGCGGCGGGTGGGCCAGATCAGGAGTGGAGGCGTCACATTCATCACTGCACAGGTATGGGTTTTCCTACACCAGGGACACAGAGACAGCCTCAGTCAACACAGTGAGTAGACACCAGTAAGTGACAAATTAACCTAAAAATGTTATTTATAAATGGTTAACTCCTTGTGAGCAGGCTGATTCTGATTGTATAGACTGGTGTTTGGGTCAAATTTGTTAACATAGTGCAAAAATCCCTGTTTTTTCCCAGAATTTTTGTATAAAATTAATTTGGGGAGTGTGACGTGTCAGGTCAGTTAGTTATGTCACTAAATAAGCTCCAAGGTTCTGGTCCAATCACACTTGGGTACTTCTAGCCACTGGCTAGCTAGCTAACATAGCTAATGTTAGTGATTAACAACATACTTTTGATTGTTATTTTCTATTTTGACAGGTTTGGCTGCTGTTAAACAAATCTCTGAGAATATGGAGATACTAATCGATACTGAAATCCCACTTTTTTCTACCTCTGCAAGCTAGTTTACTAGCAGTTAGCTAGCTGACCTTCTACGTACCTTATCTAATGTTAGTGATGAACAAAATTGTGGCTGTTGTGGTATATTTTGACAAATTTAGCTGCTGTTAGATAAATCAATTTCGAAAAATATGACAACACAAATCGAGAATTCAATACGGAAATTCCACTCATGTTGACCTGTGAGCTAGTTTACCAGCAATTAGCTATCCGGCTAGTTAAGTTAGCTAATGTTAGCGAAATTAGGCTATTTGGGATGGCAGGAGGACATGTGGGTATTTCCAAACTGCATATTCATGTATATTCATAGGTCCTGGCATTTGTAATGAGTGTAAAGATGTAGCGATGTTTCTAGGCCATTTTTAGTAGGTTCTTGGGCATTAAAAAAATAACAATTTAAACAATGTATTATTCTACATAGGTTATTTTTTTAATGATTTAAAATGACAAGTTATGGGTGATTTTTTATTTGAAATAAGAAACGAAAAGCTGACCTCTTATTTACACTCTCACCTGTGTACACACACCTACCATCAGGAGGGTCCCCAAGTGTGTGAAGGGGTTTCCTATGTCTATTTCCAAAAATAATTGTTATACTGCTAATAATGTAGATGAAGATATACTGGGTATAATTGAAAATAAATGTTGAAATAAAAAGGACATCCATTGCCTAAGTAGCGTAGAGAACATCCAGGTCAACTGAGCCCACTTGGAGTGTGTGTGAACACTCGAGAAAAGTTCATTTCTCGTAATACGTCACCCTCCTGTAGGAACAGGCCTGCTTTCAGGGCAGTTGGTGGAGCGTTGTCTTATACTGCAGCATGCGCTTGCCACTAGCTTAACATTGTCCCATTTCTAAAGTCCCTGTCATTAGCATAGTTGCGATGGGCTGGGCGCATTTGCTCTAGTGACATAGAAACTGAATGGATTAGCCAGTGGACGGCCATGTGGTCACCCCGACCCCTTAATACATTTGTACAAGAGATATATCAGCAGACTAAGGAGTTAACAGTCACATCTAACGTGTGTTTGTAGAGCGTTGTGTGGGTGTAAAAGGAGCTTCTTATGTTAAAATGACCATCTGCCTAAATGAATGTATGCTAACTGGGGCTAACTTCAAGGCAAAGGTTTCAAGAAGATCTACATAATGAGCAACAGCTAAAACTGTAGATTTAAAGCATATTCTTCTCAAGTTTAATTAGAAATACTGTACACTCTCAACTTTTGCATGTAACAAAAGTAAAAAATGTAACACTATTGATCAATTCAGTGATCAGTAATAGTGCTGATCCCATTTAATATTGTTCTGTTGTCCTGTTTAGCGTGCATTGCCCTGTGTATTTATTGTTCTGTGTATATTTGCACTC
>JAOUQW010000029.1:8767169-8782374 GCA_028565825.1 Olivaichthys viedmensis | reverse complement strand
ACGACATTTCATTTCAATGTATACGAGTTATATGGAGAAATGACAATAAAAACCTACTTGAACTTGAACTTGAACATTCCAGTACAACTTCATACAATGTACAACATTTCCGATACACTGCTCAAGCTTGATCTTGACCATGTCAGAAATCTAATCTTAGCCTTGGTTACCTCTACACCTCAATCCTTTACCCAGTGCACAAATCCAGGCCAGCTGCTACTCCAGGTGGCTCTCGTACTAAACCCCCACAGCCATTAGCCTGACAGGAATCCTGTCACCGCTAACAGGAGAAACAGTGCTAAGTAGAGTGTTTGCCCACTGCTTGGCAGCAGCAGGGACCCATGTCAGTAAACAGACAATACGTTCATTTACACCCTGGTGGTCCTCACATAGACACACACATACATAACTCCAGTCCTCTGTGGCTGCGGGTGTCAAAACACAGAACTAGTTAACATGCATTCAATAACCGTGAATCAATGCGCTGTACATGAAGCTATTCTGACTTCCAGGCTGGACATTTATGGTCCACTCTAATCGGACCTTATGTTCTGCACTTCTAATGGATTCAAATCGAATGGTTTACGTTCCCATTCAAAGTGTAAATGAAAGTTTGGGTTAACTCTATTTGAAATCTTTAAATTCAGTTTTAGTACCAATCGGTTTAGCTGATGAGCTGAAATTCAACTCGCAACTGATGTTCGCCTTGCCAATCTCTTGAACTGATCCTGAATCGAGTGAACTGACTACAACCCTGATTAAAGTCATATGCCAGAGATCTGGATTAATTACATGGCCAGGCACACGGTCACACCTCAGGAATAAAACATAAGTCAAGAAGTGCACTGAGCTTTCCCTTGTAGTTTTTCTTATTACATTGTCATATTTCTACTGAAACCTGACATGAAATGACTGGTGACTGTCTGTTGAAAAAATGGTTTGGGAAAAAATCTACGGGTCTGATTATTTTGGCATGCAGTTTGCATGATGCTAATTGGTGGCCATACACCCTTAGAAAAAAGGGTTCCTCGAGGGTTCTTTGAGCAGAACTATTTCCAGTTGAAGAAACTTCTGAAAGATATACAGATTCTTTGCTGCTACACTCTTAGAAAAAAAGGATTCTCCAAGGGTCCTTTGGATAGTTAAGGGTTCTACTTGAAACTTACTCTGAAAAGGAAAACCCTCTGCTGTAGGGTTCTACATAGAACCTTTAATGGTTTCCCCAGGGCTACAAGCTAAAGAACCCATAAGGGTTCGAGATTTAACTTTTTTTTTCTAAGAGTGTTCAAAGAGTTATTTGAACCTATTCAAAGTCATGAAGGGTTCTGTTGACTACCCGCAAGTTATAGAACCCAGGACAGCTGGAATCCATTTGTTGAGTAGCTTTGAAACATAGCATTTCTTTGTAGAACCTTTGTTGCATTAATAAAGTTCTAACTTGAATGCATTCTAAAAAGGGGTTCTACTTGGAACTTTTCTCTGAAAATGTTCTTCCTAGAACCTCCTGTTTTAGAGTTCTACATGGAACCTTTGAGGGTTTCCCCAAAGGGACAAACCGAAGAACTCTTTAGGGTGCTGTATCAAACCTTTTTTCTAAGACTTTTCTAAGTTTCTAACCAAATTGGGACGTTGTGTACATTTGATTTTTCCCTGAACCTTTGTTTTGACTCCATGAAAGTCCTTATCAATCTACACTCTTAAAAATAAAGGTGCCAGAGCAGGTTCTTTAGAGTGATAGCATGGAATAACCATTTTTTGGTTTGCTATATAACCTTTTGATTGATGGATTTTTAACCATTTTGTTGGTGCCACAAAAAGTACAAAAAAATTCCCACCATAAATGTTACCATTATGTGAAAGGACCTTTGTGGTGGAAAACTATTTCTCCCTTTATTGTGGCAACAACTAAAAATTACTAAAGAATCATGGACCGAAAGGTTCTTTAGGGAATCAAAAATGGTTTGCTCCTGGCACCTTTATTTTTAAAGAGTGTAGAGGCTTTGGTTAAGATGGAACCAGAGTCTTGGCGGAATAAGACAGATGCTAAAGGCATCTCTGCAGCAAAAGACATAAACAAGTTCATAGCCAAGGATGAAAGATTATGAAATAGCTTTCATAAACTCTCGTCCCAGGAAAGCTGCTCTATTTACCAATAATATCTAACCAAAATAATGAATCTGAAAATACATTGCACTTGCTAAACCCTCCAAATCCTCTGATTTGTGTAATGTGTCCAGCATGAACTACACTGTTTACATCTTGGTGTCTCTTGTGTGTGCAGCACTATTATCACATATCACATCAAATTAGCCTAATTACATTAGCAGAGTCATTAGCTACACACACTTTCTAGTGGGAATTTATAATCTTCAGTCTGTGAACTCTTCAGCATGTTTGCTATACAGCTTTAGAATCATAAAGCTGTTAAACAAAAGAGATCAACATGTATAGGGAAATGAAGGGATAGAGGATGAACAAAGAAAAAGAGGTAGTAGGAGCGATTCTGCAAGCGAGAAAGATTTATAGCAATGGGATTAGGCAATGTTATCTAATATTACTGTCAGTGGTATTTCCATAATTACTGTGTTTTTTTATTGGCTATTAAAACCCTAGTACATCTGTCTATCACTTCCATGCCTGAGTCGACTCGTTATCATTACATGAGGAATCTTTAGGTTTTACAGCTCTTAGACATACGTTGATCCATAAACTGTAATCGGTGTGTAGCTGTCTGAAAGATTCGAAGGATGGCGGCGTAGCTGCAAGCTGTGTAACATTAGTCCTCTACCTGGAGAGGTGGACCTCCTTTCTCCTGCCACGTGAGTTAATTACAGTGAAGCCATCTCCCTCTGGGCCTGCAGTCATGCAGCAGCTGCCGGTGCACAGTTACGGTGAGATGCAGCCATCTAATTATACCGACCTGAGAAACAGACCTCGAGCCTCCCCTCGCATCAGGAGCACCAAAAAAACAGGATTTTAATATGTAAACCCGCTTTCTAGTCAACGGCGTCTTACATTTATTTTATTGTTTCATTATTTAATGAGGGTTAAAACTTCATTGGCGGAATTCACCGCAGTGGCAGGTCAGTCTGCGTAGAGCAGCAACAGACACTAATGCAACCACTAAAATGTGCCATGGGTACATCTCTCATGCTGTCTGCAAGTAACCACAGCACTATTGCAGCGGCAACCAGGATGCTGTTTCAGCGATTCCTGACTGCAGCTTTAGGGAATTTCGAAGGACCCTGGATGCAGGTGTTAAGCCAGGTAATGCACACTTCATGACTCATGATGTCAATGATTCTGCGTACCTCTCTAAGGCATTAAAGCAACTACTTAGTTACAATATGTGCATTTGGATGGAACTTTAAATACCATATTCCTCTGAAAACAACATATGTGTGGCATACAATCCCTATATCCACCCACATGTTACAGCAAACACACTGTCAATGAACCATATGCGCATTTCTGTTTATTGGGCGGTTGTGGAAAGGTTAATTACTTAATTCAGGCATTCTGACTAAAAAAAATCCTCTAGTACTGAAAGGCATAAACATTCAAAGCCACATTAGTAAGCCATACCAGTCCTGCAGTCTGCTCCAGGCACAATAAAAGATTTTACACTTTGTGTATTTCACGTTTTGTTGTCTCAAGTCAAGACATAGCGCCAGACGATAAGTGATGGCGTTAATGTACATAGCACAAGTACAGTTCAGTTACAGTAATATATATATTTCAAAAACATCTCCGTGAAAAAAAATAATATAGGAGTAGTGTCACAAACTTTGCCTCTGAAGAATTACGTATATCAATAAGATGAGGGCAATATATGGCGCCTTAACCCATTTAATCCCAATTTTTTTCCCCCAGGTATGTGATTACAGGAATTGTACTCAGCCCCAAGACAGATACTGCATGACTTTTTAAAAATGTTTTATTCTTGAGTATAGTTGTGACCAGTGGAAAACTACAGAGTCTTAAGTTGCATCAGCCGATCAATTACATATTTTAAAATCCTTATTAACTTAAATTTAATTTCGTTTGCACCAACAAGCAATAGTGCGGAAAGAAAGATGTAAACTTGTAAGCCTCCTTTTGTTGGTCTTGGTCTATAATGTCCCATACCTGAGACATCAAACTTCCATTTACAATGAACCACTGTATTATCCTAGTGACCGCTGACATGTTTTATCTCATGTAAGCATTATATAATTGTGGAAGGACAACATTATTAATATATCATTAATGTAGGTACAAAATATGTTAGTTGTATTTGTATTAACATGTTTTTCTTATTTCCTTTTTATATAAATCTGACACAGACATCTTTTTTTTAAGGTGAAAGCAGGAAGTCAGTGGCTCTGGTCATGTGACCATTTATACCTGCCATTATATGACATTGTTCATATGAAATTAAGAAAAATGTATAATTGTATTATAGTTTGCTTTTCATTGAGAAATACATCAACAACTATTTTAGAGCTTTACAATTTCAATCCAAAAGGTCAGTTACAATTGTAACCAATGGGATGAAAATGACTTAAAATAATTTGAAAACAACATACGTGTGCTATAAAAAACCCAATATCTACCCATGGGTCAAACACAGAGTCAGCACCCAAATCTCACTATTTCTCTTTATAGTGTGATTTCCGTCATATGAATAGGTATGGCAGTTGTGGAAATGTTACCCGCTTTATTAATTCATTCATTCAGCCTAAAAAATCCTCCAGTAATGAGAATTACACAAAAAAACCCACATCACCCAGATTCTTGCCCTGACGGGACAGCGGATTAGCATATGAATCTCTGTTAATTCGAAGAATCCCAGAAGACCTGAGCAGGCACGAAAACAGGCAGCTAGGGATTATTGCACACTGACAAACACAACAGGATAGGCCTGTTCTCCTGTGGGACCACGGGATAGCGAGGAAGCAGTCCGGCCTCATGAAAAATTCATGATGAAAGAAAAAGGCACAGAATTACACACAGAGCTGGACTGGACCCGTGATGTTCCACTACAAAGGCGAGCGACTGCCTCTTAAACATGGCCAGTACTACACACAGTGCAAATTCTCTGGTTTAACGCCGGTATGTTTGTTCTTGACTAAAATCTCATCAAATCTGGACCAAATGTTTCCTGCTTCCCTCATGATGCATAGCTCCGTAGATACTCTCCCACTGCTATTTTTAGTTCATTCTGTTGGTGCGTTTGAAATAAGTTCAATATTCAACTTCAATATGGAGCAGAATAATGCCTCAGATGGCACTGTTACCGAAAAAACATACCTTCATTTAAATACGAAGCTTAACAACAGTGAAAGCTGAGCATTGCTTCAAAAACAGATGCACGCACACGAACACTTTCTGCATGTGCTCAGATGCTCGGATATGTATGCAGCAATGGGTCAGGCTTCATCTTTCTGCTTAGCTAAGCTGAGATCCTACCTTCACTTTTCCCTCACATCTCTCTCTCTCTCTCTCTCTCTCTCTCTCTCTCTCTCTCTCATTAGCCATACATACAGTGCGAGCTTCCAGCAGGAGCTAAAATCACGTTCGGGAAAGAGCAAAGGCGCTGAGTAAAAAATGCAGCGGCATCTCCTGTGGGCGTTGAGTGACTGAAATTTCCTCTAAATCTTTAATGAGCCGGAAAGCTTCTCCAAAGAAGGCGAAGTTACTGAATCTGGAGGGCTTATGCTGATCAATTAACTCGCTTTCAGCAAGGAGGAAGGAGAGGGGAGCACGTCAAGTGTACACACTTTAATAGTGACTTAATGGAGTAGCAAACATACTATATCGAATATATGGCTTACATTACTAGTCAAGCAGGAGGCGAAAGTCAAAGTATCCTAGCCCTGTCCTTCAGCAGGGCCGACTCAAGTCAAGTGCCTGGTTGAGTATGCGCGCACGTTTCCCTTCTCTTAAATCTGAGAAAATGATTAATACAACATGAAGCATCAATATTAGAGCTTCTTTATTCATTAATTACTGACTACAGCATCTTACATCATCAAGTCTTTTTCGAGTTTTCTCAGATCAAAGACTTTGCTGGAATTACCAGAACTTTCTCAGTCCGTTGCCTGAGACTCAAACGCAACAGCGCTCCATAATATACAGCAATGTATAATAATGATTCATGGATATTGAGTAAAAGTGAGAATGGTTGTGAAGTTTGTAGCTGCCAGAAGGTCTGTGCAGTTTTTAAAGTGCTTGGCCCCCGAATGTCTAAATGCAGAGTGGTCTGATGATCAGTCAGCTTTTATTGATTTGGGTTGAAAAGTGCTGACACACACTTACACACATGCTCCTCCCCTCTCCTAAAAGCCCTCTCCTGTGTGTTTAGCTTACAAAGCCATCTCGAGTTAACATGGTGTATTAGTATGCATAAGGACTATGTGTCTATGGTTTGACTAAGTGAACGACATGAGAATCCTGATGGATGCGGAAATTGGGAGGAAGGGAGGAAGTTAAAGTACCAAAGAAACTTCTAAATGAATTAACAATTTCAAACCGGAAGGTAATAACTCAGCAGTGAGGTGGTATTGGAGATTGGCTTGAGTCCACACACATATAATATTTTCGTTCGCTTGTATTCCAAATACTGAATACAGCATGAATAGCATGAATACAGTGGCACTGTAACTTTTTAACACTATTACAGCCAGAAAAAAAATTAAGATTTAACACCAGCACACTTTTTGTCCAATTTTCGTGTCCAAATTTTCTCTCAAACACTTTATTCCTAAAAATATACTAGCTTGAGTGAAGCAAATGCACATGCACAAAAACCTAAAACCCAAGATTCAGTTTCAGTGGCCTGTCGCTGTCCAGTTACTCAGTGCTTTCCAGCCCACGTGCCACATGGTGCCCGACGAGAGAATGACGTCGCCTACTGAGCGATGCCCAAACCAACCCCAACGCACTTCTTCCTTTTATCCCCACGCTCTAAACGTGTGAATTAGCACCCCATCACTGACAGCGCTCTGTCTGCGGCTCGGCGCGTAGTAGCAGCCCAGCTGGATAAATCCTCCGTCTGATTATTTCGCAGTCAAACCACTGGCTGAGTGCCCAAACCATCAATGGGTCGAGTCTCTGAGGGAGATTAACCGCCACGGCCGTCCTTTACCAACCTGCACTAGGGCAGAAGTGCCGGAAGAACCAAACCTGGATCCGCAAACAACAAACAACAAACTTTGAGGTGGAGTGGTTTCTGCAGCCAAATCACTTGATATCCAAAACTGTGCTCATTTAATCTGTGCTACACAGATTAACCTGATTTTATTTATTTATTTTTTTAAAGCAGGCTGATCAGCAAATGTGTGAAGTTTCAGAGCACCTGTGCACACAGCGATGTGCCAACCCCCTATCACGCACTAAACCCTCACAGGGCTTCCATGTGTATCACAGTAAATCAGTGCATTAGTATAGATATCATTAATGTCCAGCATGCATCACAAAGTGTGTGTTCTGTCTGAGGAAATCCTAGCCCTAGGAATTATGTTTAGTAACTTGTTCGAGTCCGGCAATACGCCCCAGGCGCAACAGGGATATCTGCACTTCACATTTTGTTGCCTCAGGACATGCTGCCAAAAGGCAGTGGTTAGTGGCATTCATGTACCAGTGCTCATACCAAGGAGCTCATAAATTTCAAAAAACGTCTGTAAACAGATACTAAATAATTATTCTAAAATGCGTGCCTAGTGTACCAAACGCTGGCAGCAATATATATAATTATGTATACAGGGCTGCATAATATATCCTTTGTAAATCAATATCGCAATTTGCAATACTGCAATATGCATATTAGCCCTCAAATAAACCACATTTGTATTGTTTTCTGTGACCAATCTCAAAGGTCGACTTAAGTTTTCTGTGGATGAGTTTCTGTGGATAAATAATGGCATTGGCGCGATTTTAAAAAAAAAGTTATCAAATGAATGCAGGCCGATCTTTAACCATGACACATCAAGGTCAGTTACTTTTAATATATTGCAAAGCATAGATAATCGCAATATGCTATTTTTGTTTATATCGTGCAGCCCTAATAAACAGCCTCTTACTCAAAGTTCCCTTTCTCTGCTTAAACGTGACACCGCACCAAAGCTGTTACAACATCACACGTGGTACTGCAGTGAACACATTTTTTCCATTAAGTGCATTTGGGATTCAGAATCCATTTCTCAGCAGGAAAAATTACAGGATTATAGCTGATGGCTGCAGCAACCCCATTGGTAAGAGGTACCTGCCATCACCACAATCTCATAATCACCTACCATAAGACAACACAGTTACACTGCATGGAGTCATTAAAACTTTAAAGTGTATAATAAGATATTACTTTGGGCATGAAAAGGTATTTCATTTGGAAGCATGCGTATGAACTCTCCTGCTCTTACACACCTCAACTCAACTCAGCTCATGATGCCGGTGAGTTTAGTCAGGTGTGTATGTGCATACGGGTGAGTTAATGGTGCTTTGGTTTATCACTCTGTGGCAACCCTTTATGGTTTATGCAGAACCCTGCAACAGAGAGTTTCTCCTAAGAATCTCCAAAGAATCTTTTAGGAACCATTTTTTCTAAGAGTGTATGCACAATTTAGTCGAGCGAAATTTCCAGATTTTTCAAGGACTTTTCAAGCTCTAACTTTTTGTTTGCAATGACTACACAATATGTCTTGTGTGTGCCAAACAACGCTTCATTTACATTCCTTGAATACACTAGCATTTTTCACGCCTGGGGAATTATTTTATTCTGTATAAACTAGAGCAGTTATCAGGTGTGACTACTGATCAGTGTGTGTGTGTGTGTGTGTGTGTGTGTGTGTGTGTTACATATAAAATCTTTTTGTTTAATTCAAGCATTTTGTAAGCACTTTTTTTAACCAGAATATTTTTTCCCAGGTTTTCCAGTGTTTACATTTTTAAAAGCTACATTCAGGTAGCTTGACCACTAAGGTCTACAAAGCTTTGGGGTCACCAAGACTGGGATTAAAAACCAGCGACCTGCAGTGTCCAGATATAGACAAATAAATACAGTAAGACTCGATTCAACACTGTAGGTGTTTGTTCAACACTGTATCT
The DNA here is from genome assembly GCA_028565825.1 of Olivaichthys viedmensis. Lineage (NCBI taxonomy): Eukaryota > Metazoa > Chordata > Actinopteri > Siluriformes > Diplomystidae > Olivaichthys > Olivaichthys viedmensis. The sequence continues at coordinate 8,773,290 of JAOUQW010000029.1, read as the reverse complement.
GTTAATGTAAGACTGCAGTCCACACAGGGCTGGGCAATATGATGATATGATTACGGTATCATGATAAATGACATCCCTATACACTTTGTTCTGAGAGTATAGAGGGTATCGTCAATACGTTTATAACACTGACCGACTCCATTATTACTCACAGTAATAATTAGCTGATTGGGTGTTGACACCTATAGTTGTACCTACCAGTAGTTTTTTTTCTCCTTAATTTTTTTTAAATAGTAGATGTTAAATAAATATATAGTTGAAACCCTAGTTTGAGTTTTTTTTTAAATGTGGCACTGCTGTTTTGCTGGCACTGGTATCATGAAAAGCATTGTGATGTGATATTTTTGCCATATCGCCACATCCCTAATCTCACATTGGGGGATTTTACTGTGTGCAGGGGCGTTCCATGAATTTCTGGACCCTGTGCAAATGCAGTCTGTGTGGACCCTATTTAGTCCAGGCCCTTTGATGGCCCCCTCCAGCTAGGGGCCCTAAGTAGTCAGTTTGTGAGTGTGTGTGTAAGTGTGTGTGTGTGTGTGTGTGTATACCAGGGTGCAGAAGCGCTTGGGCGGGTCTCCGCACCCTGTGCAAATGCAGTCTGTGTGGACCCTATTTAATCCAGGCCCTTTGATGGCCCCCTCCAACCAGGGGCCCCGAGTAGTCAGTTTGTGAGTGTGTGTGTAAGTGTGTGTGTGTGTGTGTGTGTACCAGGGTGCAGAAGCGCTCGGGTGGGTCTCCGCATGTGATGTCGGGCGGCTCCACTCGGATCTGCATGAAGTCCTTCATGGCGGCGGGTCGCGGCTGACACGCATAATACTCCCATGTGGGCCCGTCGTCCGTGCTCACCAGAGACTTACAGATGTCATACTGGCCGAGAGTGACGAGCACGGAGTGCAGGAACAGGCAGGCCGGGAAAAGCATGATGTGGCGTGCGAGGATGGACCAGGACCGGGAGTTCGGGGTGGGGCGAGCGGGTGAAGGGAGGCAGGGCCTGTCAGCATTGACACCGGGCCGCTTTCATAGTTCATGAGCTGATCGATCCTCCACTGTGCATTCACTTGTCTCCTCTCTAAGCAAGGTCTGTCACTTACCAAATCCGGATGTGAAATATTTTCGGTTGCTCTCCTTGTTCAGGATTCAAAAGTCACTTTAAAAAAAAAAAAACATCTCATCATCTGTTCAAAGTCCATGTGGTTTTCTTTAGTCCATACTGAAAGAGGCCAGAATAGATATAAAGTATTTAATGTCATTTAAAAAAAAAAAGAAGGTTTGTTGCGTCTTCCAAGTTCAGGATCTCTGCCATCCACTTCCCTTTTCTCCTCTCCGAACAAGGTGTGCCATTGATGAAAAGTGGACGTGAGACAGGTCCATTTACTTTAAAAAGTTTATTGTAGCCTACGAATGGGAGTTTTGACGAACACAGGCTTAAATGCAAGCTGACACCCCAGTTCAGTTTGGCTCAGGGATTAATCGACAGGTGAACAAACATCTTCACTGTCCATATGGTTTCCGATGCTCAGACTGTAAAAAAATAAATAAATCCCGATGTCGATGTCCGTCAGATTTCCTAGCGGCGCTCGAGCTGCTTGATTTCCGACTTTCTGTCTGGGGGAAATGATTGAAAACGACAGAATTAGATACAGTTTAGTCTACGTTCCCGGACCGCATAGCTTTCCAAAGTGCACTCGGGAGGGAGCAAGCACGGGCTGCGTCCCAAACCGCACACTAACCACTATACCACTAGAGTGTACCGTTTTCACATAGGCTACTATTTAATACGGTTGTGCGCCTTTTTCCAGGCTGGATTAAAAGGGTCTCAGCTCATGAACGATATTCCCACGTGACCCACAGTTAAACAGGAGCAAAACGGTTTAGCAATTGATCAGGAGAGAAGGGCAGAAGCGCAAGGACGCGGGCAAAAATAATTCAATCAAGAGTCTAGATCTGATATGATCCTTGACGAGAAAATGTGACCCCCCAAAAAAAAAAAATTTTTTTTTTTAAATGCAAAATGCAGGATCGAAATCCAAAAAGCCTACAATATGGTAGAAGGTAAGCAATAAGACAGAAACATTATTGAACACAACTTGGCTTTTTTTTTTTCTTTCTTCTTCTTCTTTCTTTTCCTATCATGCAATAGTGTTGAATAAAACAGGGGCTCAAATTGCAGGTTTAATAGCTCATATACCACGCGGGATGCTTCAAGTGTTGGACATTTCAGCTCAATGTCCTTTACGTTGCGCAAACGCTCGCGATGAGCTGTCAAAGTATCTGGCGAAACTTTTCCGTCAGCTGTTCCTCCGGCGCGCGCGCAACGTGTCCTATAACCCCCCTTTTGGATACACGTGCGCAAAAGCCCGAAAAGTTGGGAGAGGTCGCCGAATAAAAGCAGCAGCGCTCGGACTCGGATCACTTTAAAATCTCAAAGCCCAAACTTACCTTGCGAGAACAGTTGTCCGCACACGCGTGCCTCTCCCCAGGATTTCCGCTTGTACTGAAGCCGAGACATCTCCTCTTCTTTCCACCGGGATGAACTTCAGATGAAGCGCAATCCCTTCCCGTGAACACTTAACGCACGATGTTCTCCGATGCTCGGCTGATTTTCTCGGGACGAAGCCTGCAGCACCAATCCGGTTCCAGACCCGACAAAAAAAATAATAATATGTATATATATATATATATATTTCTCAGCTTGAGTGTTGCGTGTTAGTTTCTGTCCTGCGTGTGCGCTCAAGGATGGGCAACGATCGCGTTACGCAGGAGCATCCCACCCGCTTCTGATCTCTCCATCCTCCTCCTCCTTCTCTCCTCCTCTCCTCCTCTCTTCCTCTTCTGCCCCCGTTCTCTCACTGCATCTTATGTAGCAAGCTCTCTGGCTCAACACCGCTATCTAACGCTCTTCCTCTGGAGCCTGCCCCTGAAGTTTCACATACCTTTTTATAGGGCTTTGAAAAAAGTCCACTTCCTCCTACCTTCTACCTTCCAGTCTAGCCTGCCTGGCACAGCACTCAAAGTTGATCTGCTTGCTGGAAGCCTGGAAGTGTCCCAGTGGAAGATCAGGCATCCCGTCCTGCTTAAAGGGCCACAGACAAATCTCACATCAGAGGACGGGAGGAGCTTCAACGCCTCAAATATAAGAGTTAAATCCTCTGTATGAACGAGTTGTTTGCTTGTGTGTCTGTGTACGCTCTCAGAAGAAGAAGAAAAACGGTACTCAACTGTACCTTTCCTTGTCGCTGAGGTCCTTTAGTGGGCCTATGTGTCCTTACCTAGGAAGGTGCTTGTACTGTACCTTTAAAGTCATACTCTAAAAGCTAATTAAAGGTATAACAGTGGTCCTTTAGTACACTACACTCACATTTCCAGGTGAAAGATACATACTAAAAGGTACAAAAGATAGTACTAAGGCCTACAACTGGAGCATTGCTAATCATTTCGAAACGGCTATTTGGTGGCCAAACTTTACTTTTCATCAGCTTGTGCTGGTTATCACATATTCATTTGAAGACCACATTTGGACACTATATCGCATTGCGTTGTAGGATTTTATGAGTGCTTATAATTCCAAAACAATGCACTATATAGTGAATTGGGTGCAGATGCTACATAAAGATACATACTTAAGGTACAAATGTACCCTTGATGGTACCACCCCAGCGGCAGGGAAAGGTACAGTTTAGTACCTTTTTTTTTTCTGAGAGTGTAGATATGCAGTAAGAAAGCCTATCACGCGACCCTCCCCTAGATATTAGGCTAATAATAATAATAATAATAATAAGATTATTTAATGCCACACTTATGTAAGATAAGTTAGGAAGTAAAACGTTATTCAGTATAATATTGGAGTACGTGAAGAGCTTATAAGAGACCTTTAACAGCTGTTATTGACTCTTTCAGCAGATTTTACCCTAATGATCTTAAATAAAGACAATCCCTTACAGTAAAAAATGAACTTTCAAAGCTAGTTGTTCACATGTGTATTAGAATTTGCAAATGTAAAACCTGTTTGGTTTTTTCACGTCACATGAAACTTTCACATAATGTTGAGGAAGTTCACATGTATATATGAAAAAACACATACAATTAACATCACATGAGAAATCCATGTGGTTTTTCTGTAAGTGGAGACTGTAACCAGCTCTGGTTGAAGAATTAAAAAGTCCCCTATCAGAAAAAAAGGTACCGTTGTTAAGGTACATTTTTGTTCCCCAAATGAGAATGTAGATTTACCATCAAAGTTATAACAGTAGTCCTTAAGGTCCAATTATATAATTTAAATTAATTTTAAGGGTACACTACATTTACCTCCAAGGTAACTAAAGGTACCAAACTTGTACCCCCTACCCCACTACCACCCCAGTGACAAGCATTTGTACCCTTAAGGTAAGGTTTGGTACCATTTCTTATGACTGAACTTATATTTTTGCTGATTTCAAGCCATCTGCCCAGAGTTTGTGAACGTTCTCAGTTGTTTAAAGATTTGTGTGGATTTCAGAAGATAGGCGCAAGATCCAGAGAAAACTAGACCCTTGTAAGGTTAATGATTGCATCTATTACTCTCAAAATATTTGCACATCTGGACAGTGAGTACCAGGAACTCCTAGACTACAGAAATTGCAGTAAGGATGTGATAATAGGGACGAAAGCATTAATACAGACAGGAATCTGTCCTTTTAAATGGTGTTTCTAGAATCCAGCCCAATAGCTGTTTAACGGTTCTCCCAATTTATATTATGATGTAAGAGCTGATTATAGCCAAAAGTAGAAAATAAAACATCATGGATTATCGCCATATTATATATTTGACTCCTGTTAAACTCCACTTAAAAGCCATTTAACCAGCCTGGGTGGATTACACAGAGAAGCTTTTTATAGGCATATTTCACTTCATTTCAACTAGTCTATTACCATCTATATTAAAAGGACACAACTATTTTCCGAGCAGGTCAAGGTAGCCTACAGCTGGAGCATTGCTAATCATTTCAAAAAGGTTATTTGATGGCCCAACTTTACTTTTCAGCAGGTTATCGCACTGTATATACACTGTGTCCGAAATGGTGCTGTACTCCCAAGTCCCTACAAACTGGCAAAGTGCATTATGAGTATGGTATGATCATTGTTTATTTGCTAAAAAAAAAAAAAAAAAAAAAAAATGTAACCACAGTGGATTATAACAAATCCCATGCTTACCTATTACAACAACAAAAAAAAAACAGACCCCCTCCAAAAAAAACAACAACCCCATATTAAGTCTGGACAGAGTGCAGTTCACGTTGAAACTACAAATCCCAGGCTAGTGGGCAGAACGATGACGTCATTTGCGCGACGGTCTTTTTTCGTTGTTGTTGCAGTGGAAACAACGATGGCGGACGTTATGAACGTTGGTGTGAATTTAGAAGCGTTCTCGCAAGCGATTAATGCCATCCAGGCGCTTAGATCGAGCGTAACCAGAGTGTTTGACTCATTGAAAGATGGGATGAAGAACAAGGAAACCCTGGAAGGACGAGAAAAGGTCTTCATTACGGAATTTCAGGACAACTTGCTGGCAGTGAACCGAGACCTGACGTGAGTTCAGGGCTAACTCGCGGCATTATTGTAATCGACAGGGTTCTATTTTAGTTGATAGTTTTCTACTGTTTTAGAGTTTGGTGTACGCTAGTTGTTTTTATAGCCGGACATTTAGGTCACTGCACTGTATCCTAGCAACCAAGGTGAGTTTACTCCTATTGGTGGTTTCATGCTTCACTGTGCTAGTGTACTGAAACACTGCACTCAGGAGTTTCACCAAAAAGTTTACAGGAGAAACGTCTGAAATTGGGAAATTACAAGTAATAACAACTGTTAACATCCGTTTGCTGATGAACATACACATACTGTCTCACCTAATAACTGGGTTGCCAGATTGAACTATTTAATAATAAAAAAAATCACACTGGACTGGAAAGTATGGCTATGGCATGGTCCATAGAATAGAATAGAATAGAAAGCTCCTTTATTGTCACATATACAAGGACAGTACAGTGAAATTGATTCTTCGCATATCTCAGCATGTTGGTGAGCTGGGGTCAGAGCGCAGGGTCAGCCATGATACAGCGCCCCTGGAGCAGGGAGGATTAAGGGC
>JAOUQW010000029.1:8752709-8764069 GCA_028565825.1 Olivaichthys viedmensis | reverse complement strand
TAAACTGTATCTATAGGTAAACTGTGTATCTATAGGTAAACTGTATCTATAGGTAAACTGTGTATCTATAGGTAAACGCTGTATCTATAGGTAAACTCTATCTATAGGTAAACTGTGTATCTATAGGTAAACTGTATCTATAGGTAAACTGTGTATCTATAGGTGAACTGTATCTATAGGTAAACTCTATCTATAGGTAAACTGTGTATCTATAGGTAAACTGTATCTATAGGTAAACTCTATATTTATAGGTAAACTGTATCTATAGGTAAACTGTATCTATAGGTAAACTGTGTATCTATAGGTAAACTGTATCTATAGGTAAACTGTGTATCTATAGGTAAACTGTGTATCTATAGGTATGCTTGCTGTTGCTGCAGCTATTTTAATAACAGCACAAAAAAAATCTCAGGAGCAAAGTGTCCATCTGTTCCTGTCAAAAATGACTGTTGAGAAAGGCCCTGTAAAGAGTTTTTTTATCACTTCAGTTTGGAACACTACAAAAGGCTGCTGTGGGCATTCCCTCTTTGAATTTCCATGCGTAGGCTTCATCACTTCAGAATAGACTGCAGCCTGAATCCTGGAGTGTTGTGGCTCTCTAGGAATGCACTTTGATACAACTGTTGTGAGGCTTTGCTTTAAAGACAACCAGAAATCCAAACTGACTTTTTTTCTTCTTCTTCTTTTTTTATACCTTGTTAGCGCGTGTCCTCGATCAGATTGTGCACGATTCATCTGTATTAATCACTTAAAACACAAAATTCTTCTTTGTCTGTAAACTTTCACTAAAGTGCAGCGACTTTTTCCCACCTCTGAACGGCCTCTGATTTTTTGATTACGTCACCGGTAGAATTGCGGTTGGGACAAAAAAATATAATAACCAATCATTTGCCAAGACACTTTTATTCAAAGTGACTTACATTTGGACCCTGAGAGAATACAATCCAAGCATAGAGCTGAACAGTTGAGAGCTAAAGGTCTTGCTCAAGGGCCCGAAAGTGACTCTCGGGCAGCACTGGGATTTGAACTCGCAATTTTCTGATTACTAGCTCAGAACCTGAACCACTGCTCCAGTGATCTTTGTGCTGTGATACTGTTGTGAATCCAGGCTCAGTTGTGCCAGTAAGGCCACATCATTTGGAAATTGATGACATGGATATAAATATTGATGTCAGAAAAATATTATTTTCTTAAATTTTTATAAAATATCTGAGCAATTTCCCCAAAACTACATAAATTAAGTTTCAGCAACTGTACTTTATTTGGATTACTTGTGTAACAAACTCACCTCCCTCCTTTTTAAAACTGGTCAAACTGCTGAGTAGTAGTTTCACAGCTGCATTTTAGTTTTTTATTTAAATGCACAGCCGGTCACTTCAGCTCGATGGTTTAAATGTGATTTTAAGGAAGCTAAAGTGGCTTGTAATTGAGCTTAAGTCTTGAATCAATAGAATATTATCAATAATGTATCCAAGATCATTAGATGGAAGATCTCTGAGCACTCTCTCAGGTGAGTTGGCCAAAAACAAAATCTCCCAAATGATACTTTTCCAGCTCATAATCTTAAATCACAGGCTTTCGTGTCCATTCTTTTTATACTTACACTAGCGTTCAAAAGTTTGGAATCAATGTTTTCAGTGATTAAAAACTCCATTTTGTTTCAGTTACATCTATAAAATGATTGTAATATGATTCTAGTGTTTATGCACTTTGGTTTTAACTCATTTGTAGAAAGCTGTAAAACATCATGTGTCCAGAATGATGACTCCAAAATGACTATAAAAGTTTTATAGCATGAAGAGTGATGTTAATATAAACATGAATACCCAGAATGACTCTCTTTTTTTTTTTTTTGGAAAGCGGTGATCAAATCCTGAAGTGGAGACTTAAATTAATATACTGGAATTATCTATGTAGAGTCATTTCTCCTTTATCATTTACATTTTTATCATTTAACATTTTAAATGACTTTTACATAACTTTTTCCCCAAAATACTTTAAATCCCAAACAAAACCTCTAAAAATACATTTAGGTGTGTGGTTTATATTAGATATATTACATCTACTACTACTGTGTAAGGGTTTAGTGAATAGAATAATGACTGTTCATGAAATATGGCGGGTGATTCCAAACTTTTGAACGCTAGTGTACTTCTATAAATATATCTTCCTCAGACCTGCACGTGTACCCTCGGAAATCCCCCCAAATAGTACTCTGAGCGTCTGGATTAATATTAGGTCCTTCAGCCGATCCTCTTGATTGTGCGCAGATGGCACCTACCTCCGAGAGAAAACACTCGAGACTCAACAGATGCGGACCTTTTTAACGCGGCCTCGACGTTTTCCCAATATCTATTACAGCCAAGTGCCTCGACTCCTTTGATCTTCAGCACTCTTGTGCGCCGAGTGGCTTTTCAACAGGATCTGCTACATTTTCTTAAAGGACGCTTCCCTTTTATTCTGCTCCTGTTTGATGTGCTCAGGTGGATAAACAGGCGTCTTGATTGATCTTATGATGAGGGATATTTGCAAGTTGCCGTCGGATGCTCGGTGGGGCGAGGCGGCTTCCCTCCGCACGACTGATTGATTACTAAATGTGCTGGGTTTTTAATTAAACTTTCTCAGGGCCATGAAATTTTTTTTTTGGTTGTTTTTTTTTTTTGGTCAGATTATAAAAGATTAACAAGTAACGTTGTTTATTTTTGTGAAGCTCGAGAAACAATTTTTCATTACTTATTTGTTCCTTAAATAATAGTGGGCAGCACATTTCTTTATCAATCAGCAACGTCTACTTCTGATAGAGGGGAGATGATATTTGATAGTGGCTACGTCTGTGGAAAATGGAACCGGAAAGTCTTTTAGAGAAGTCTTCTAATGTACAATTTTAGATTTTGCATTAAAGTCTGGTGAAAAACAGCTGTACTTGTATGGCACCTGAGCGCGTTAGTGGTGCATGACCGCCTAAAAGCGTTGCACGAATAGCATATTTCATTCTGCCTTTTGTGTCCTAATCCACAAGAGACTGTCGGAGAGAACGACTGTAAAAAAACTTTCAGACTTTATATTAATTTTGAAAAATCCTTGACCTGCAATGTTATTCTCAGAGTCAAGGGTTTTACCTTGGAATAATGTGGTGCTTATGATAAAAAAAAAAAGAAGAAGTTTTACCAGACATATCTTCTTTTTTTTTTAGCTTGCATTATGAGTTTGTGCATGGTCCCAGGGCCTCCAAAGTAGAATTTCTTCATTTGTTTTGTGTCTAGTGATGGAAAAAAAACCTGTGGTCCAGCAATGACCGGACAAGTGGTGCGACTTGGGAGGCGCTCACAAACTTTCCTTGTATGAAAATAGCTTAGATTGATGGAACCAGGCATGACCTTTTTGTATATGATATCTAGCCTGCATGCTTATATTTTCTCAAGAGAGAGCTTTATGCAAGAACAAGTTATTAAAAATAATCAATTTTTAAATAAATAGATAAATAAAACATATATAAAAAAGGCACCCTTATGCATTCAGTCAACTATATGCCTAAATAATGTAAGATTCACTTGTTTTCAGCAAATACTCACAATACTCAGACAATCTCAATGCAATGTGTCGAATCGGCAACCAAAAGTCTCTGTTAAATCTAATTACGAGGTCTCTATCTAGTTAAATAATAAATTGGTGTCCTAGTGTGGTGTGAATCTGTGCGACATCCAGATCAACCTTAACGGTCTTCCTCAGCATGTGATGGTTTCATCGAGCTGATAAGGAGCGACTGGAATAAAAGTGTTGGATCGATGGAAGTTGTCGATACATTGATCAGTCTGCATGCTGACGAGTGTGCTTAGCTCTTGTTTAGCTGTTTTCCCATCCACACCCACTCGCTTGCTCGTTAACCCCCCAAAAGCAAGTTGACCCATTTAGCTGCATCACTTTTGATTAGGAATTAGATGTTATTCAAGGTTAAAATGGTCAAACATATTTTATCCCTTTGTTGTTGTTTGTCTTCGCATTATGGTTATGAAGTTTGGGGTGAAGGTCCAGGGAAAGGAGGAGGGAGTGAGAAGGAGAGCAGAGCAGTAATAACCTAACAGAAACCAACTAGGACAGAGAAGAGACTGACAGACCTGATTAAACCATCTCCTTTCCTGCTGGTAACTTCGAATTGTATATAAAAACACACAGTAGATCTCACACCAGCACCCCAGAACTACCCAACGTCCCTCCACCACACCCAGTCCTTCCCCCTGGTTTACTTCAGACCTGTGGGAAAACACTGACATGTTCTTCTCCTGAGCCTAGATGTGTACGCTGAACACGCTCTTTTTAGTCAGATCGAGGTTTTATTGTATCCATAAGCTAAAGTCTTACCTGCAGTTGACTGTGTTCTAATTGGGACAGATAGACAGTGAGGTCTCTCCCTCTGTCACTGCGAAGTTTCTTTAAACCATGTAATTTAACCTTTGCACTGCTGCTACTGTTATATGGAATTTCATGTCTTCATGTCAACAGATGAAGTGATGTACTGAAACCTGTAATACTGGGTTGTACACTTGTTATTGTTTCATTCATTTTTCATGCCATTCTACCTGTACATATTCTGAGCATCTAGAGTTCAAATTCCATACTGCTAGTAAGCTGAAAAGTTGCAGAGGTAGGCCTTGTATACATCGGAGGCGTGTTGTTCTGCCATGTTGGTTATGCTGTGGTGTAATATGCAAGAGGCTCTTGCTCTGTGACCTATTTTTGTTGAGTGTCTGCCGCACACTTGTGCATCCAAGTTTGGTATATGTGCATTGGAATAATTATTGTAGTGCGTGTAGAAGGCTCTTTTCTCCTCTTCTCACCTATCCCCACTTCTCCCCTCCCCTCTCCTCTCGTCTGGATGATCCCGAGCTGATTGTTTTCGTATATCCCAGGGGTCAGGGCCAAGAGCTGCAGGAGCTTTTAGGCAGGATTAGGAGCAGCTCCGCTGGACCCGGTTTGAGGAGGACGTAGGCACGAAGCAGAGTTGCTCTGCAGAAGTATCGACGCTCCCTCAACTGCCTCTGACTGCAGAAGCACAATGCCCCCATATACACACACACACACACACACACACGCACACTCCTGCAGACTAATGTAAACACAATCGATGTGAGATGCTCCTGCCATGCCAATAAGGGCCAGATTAATGCACAGGACGAGCTTTTCGCGGCAGGACGGGAGATGTAGTCTGTTCATGGCAGACTCGTTTGATCAAAAGTGAGGCTCTGGTATTTACAGAATAGCCTCAAACAAGAGGTCAAAACTGTAAAAGGTCTGTAAAAAAAATAAAAATCTGTCTAATCCAGCAGCAGTATACATTTAAAAGTTTGCTTGTTCAATTTAAAAATAAAAAATAGTTGTCGAATTTCTTAGCCAGGTTGTGAAACACTGTTTTCCTGCCTTCACCCCAAATAACCTGGACCGTATCAAGAAATGTCTTTAGGAATCCAAAAACCTCTCGGTTGTCCTGAAGAATGTTAAAATCCAAGGTAGCACCTTTTTTTTTTTTTTTTTTAAAGTGAAGGCTGCATAATCTGTAAGGAATTACTGCCTGGCCGTGTGAATTGATTTGCTTTGTGTGTGAGCGAGTAAAGGTTTCATTAAAGAGAAGCATGTTCAGCCCTCGGCTGCCTCCTGCCACTCAACAACACACACGATGCCTGGTCGGTTTGGTGGGAGAACTCTCAAGGTCTGTTCCTACCTGAGGCCCCTGTTTTATTAAACAGAGATTTTCTTTTCCTCGGCTTTCTCTAATGTAATGCGATTATGGGTCTCTTGTGATAATTCCTTCATCCTGACCATGGTTTCTACAATTTATGTTAATGGTACTATTTCTGTCCCTAGGAAGACAAAACAAAAAAAACTTTAAAAGCTGATTGAAACGTTTCCTTTATCATTTGGGTTTTGTTTTCACAATCTTGCACCATCTTGAAAAGCAGATGGGCTTAGTAAATGCAGCCAACAGATTAGATTTCTCTTTCCTGTATAGTAATAATAGCTTCCTCCCCGATAAAAATCTTCCTCTGTCTTTTCATCAGTGTTTTTGTGCACGTCTCTGGCGCGTGACAGGGAAGCCACTGTATCATTGTCAATTACTGCGGGGGCTGTTGGGAGGAGGGGGATGCTTAATGGCAGCTAACGCTGTGATTAACGCTCACAGCTCCCGGCTGACTGAGGAGCGCAGGCGTCGTGTAGCACAGAGACAGTTAAGAGCCTGCTTATCTCTGCTCTTGTGCACAGGTACGACATTAGACAGTTAGTGTCAGCCGTTATTGCCGGCAGACTCCTTGGCAGGTGCTGCCACGCACAGGTGAAATACGGGACGAGCCAGGCTACTGCTGTAACGGCCTGTCGAGCGTGGGAAAAATTTGCAAGTCTCCTGATTTGGTGGGTGTGTGTTTTAGTGGGGTAACCTTTTTTCCATGGGTGCGAATAGGAGTATTTACACCAGAGATACATGACCAGTCAGCCCAGTCGTAAGTCTAACAAAGCAGTAATCCAATTATTCTGATTGTATCATTTCTTCCCCTTGTAGAATTGTGTGCATATATTACACGCACTGGCAAAATTGAGATTGTTGTTCAGTTCTATCAAATCCAGAATCCACATTGCCTGAGGGTTCATTCACCATCTGTAGCTAGAGGTTCAGGAGAGCAGAGCTGGCCACATTCTCGTAGGGCTGGACGATGGCTCTGCTCCTTTCTTTTTTCCTGGACTGATGCTTTCTTCTCTCCCTGGCCTCAAGTCCTTTCTTCTCTCCTTCTTTTCTTGTCTCTTTTCTTCTCCCCTTTTGGACTCTACTTCTTCCTCCTTTCTCCTGGTCTCGGCTCCTTTCTCCTGGTCTCGGCTCCTTTCTCCTCTTCCTGGCCTCGGCTCTTTTTTACTTTTCTTGGCCTTGGACTTGGCTCTTTTCTCCTCCTGGCCTTGGCTCCTTTCTCCTCATTCTATACTCTCCTCCTGGCCTCGGCTCCTTTCTCCTCATTCTATACTCTCCTCCTCCAGGGCTCGGTTCTTCTTTCTCTTCCTGGCCTTTGACTCGGCTTCTTTCTCCACTTCTTGGCCTTCGGCTCCTTTCTTCTGTTTTTGAGCTTGGGCTTTTTCCCCTATTGCCGGGCTTTCTGCGTCACTGATATTTCACGCAAACAGAACCAAGAAGGTAGTATTTTTGAGCAGTGACTGAGCAGCTCATCATGTTTGGAGGAGAGTTTGATCACTCAGCTCTGTTTTTCACTGCGATCGCATGGCTACGTGTCAGGTGTGTATCCGACTAGGACCTCGTATGAAAGTGGCTCAAATCTGATTTGAGGTTGTTTTTGCGTGCGTGCGTGCGTGCGTGCGTGCGTGTTCACTCAGCTCGCATCGGATTTGTGCCACTTCAACCCTATACTGTGAACTTGGCCAAAAATTCCCTTTCAGCGAAGCTGTAAGACATCCATTAACTATAAGACCATTGTTCTGAAAACCTGCTCAGTCTATCCTGGTCTTAAATGAGACATTTTGAGTGTTGTACATCAGAATATTAATTATGGTGCACAGTCCTGTTTGATGTTCCTCTGTCTGTTCTTGCATATTCATAAAACAGAACAGATGGTCTAAACATTTGGTTTGTAGGTAACCACTTAGCAGTTTTTCTTATAAAATGCAGCTTGAGTGCATGGAACTAAAATATTGCAGAGCGCTACTTTTTCTCCAGAAGCCTCTGGTCTCGATTTACCTTCACAAGGTCACATTGCCGAAGGCAGTGTACGTTTCTCCATATCAGAGCCAGCTGGCCTGCACAGACACACGGCTAATGAGTGTGCACATTAAGGCCCTGCAGAATCAGTAAGGTGGCCATTTAACTAAGCATGGGTGGAAAGGCACCCTTTCAAGCATTGCACTGTAGCTCATTGTTTTATATAGGCGTTCATATAGGATCAATTTGTTAGTCCAGTCAACAAGCATGTTCATAATAACAGGGTTACTAATGAGAATGGGGGTCTGTGCTACCATCACTGAGGTCACTGTGAAAAGGATTGACAGCTTATGAACTTCCACCGTTTTTTACGTCTACAAAAGATTTGCGTTGGGCTAGCCTGTCCGTGATAGCTAATCATTTATATAAATGACGACCGCTGCCTTTTGTTGTTGTTTTAAAGCTAATCCCAAGGTCCTTTGGTGAGTGGACCATGAGCTAATGGTCCGCCCCCCCCTACTGTAAAATTTTGACCGGCTCATATGGCTGGTTGTGGGCTTTAATCATGTGTTGAATGAAGCTGTCAGAAGAAATAAATGGTGAGCGCTGAGCCCAGCGCCCACGTCCAGATCAGAGAACAGCAAACCCGCCATCTCAACACGTTTCAGCCGCGCAGTTAATGATGGAGCGGCGCGGCCGTCAATCGCTGTGCCGCGCGGGCAGGACTAATGGGTCGGCCAGCCTTAAGATCAGTTTGGCGCAAAGGGAGAGGGATTGGGAGCGGGCGTAACACATAGAAAGCAAAAAAACCAAAAAAACAGTGACCTTTTAAAAAATGTGTTGCTGGAAGAAAAATGTTACATGGTGTAATGTTGCAAGTTCCCCAAGAAGGGAAGGCAAGAGTTTAAAGAAGAGCGTGCTCTGTTTGCCTTGGCCTACTAATTCCTCATTAAAGGAGCAAGGGACCGGGCCAAAACATTTGATAACGTATTCTCAATATTAATTTATTTGAAATGCATTTTCATTTATCAGACACTGTATAAGTGGGATTTTGTTATAGATTATTGGTTCCCTTTTGCTAAATGTTATTCTGCGTGGAACGAATAGAGCATTTAAAATGTCTATGTGTTTTTAATATCTGACTGGCAGTGTAGAATTAAGAAGTATGGAAGTAATACACAGTCTGCAGGATCAGTTAATGACCATTTTGCTTAATGTTGCTGCTTTTATTACTGCTTAATTTTCCCAAAGCTGAGTTAATTGTCTCAGCAGATAAACGCTATAATTCCATTTTTGGGCAGTTTCTCAGATTGCGTGTTCAATTATTTTTGTGTTTAAATTCTGGCCACTGGTTTATGGTAAGAACAAAGCTGATAATAAAGGGAGGGGGGCAAATCCTTCTCTCTGTAATTTCATCAGCGGCCACAGCGGCGGGTTCGGATCTTATTAAAACACTGCTGCACTGTCACACACCTCAGTCGCCTTGTTCAATCACAGCTGCTGCAAACTTGTTTAAATCCAAATGAGTTTCCGCCAAGGTATATGCCGGATGTCATTTGGGTTTCCCATATCCCCTGATTTATGAGAATCAGGTGGTGAAAACACCCCGTATCCCGGGATCCTCACCTGATCTTTAAAAATTAATTAACCCCCCACGACTGCGCCACCGTTAGTTTTGCTCCCTGCTATCCGTCAATCTTTCCTTTGTCTTTCGCCCGCTTCATCTTCGTCTTCTCACCTTTAGCAGTGGTTTTCCTTTTCTTGTTGCATTTGCCTAAGAAGTCGTTCTAAACTTCGAATAAAATACCACTTTCAACACTTATGGCCAAATGAACCACCAATTTTAAGGCTTTAACTTTGTGAGAACACACTCGTATTTATATCCCTTTCTTAAAAAGTTATTGCTTGTTCAGTTGCAGTTTCTGATCCAGCCTTTGTTATATTACACGCTGCTCTGCGCTGCTTTTGCAGGAGGGTTATGTAATGGGTTTTTTTGGGAGTCTGAGGTACAAAAACCCTCATGCACAATCATTTTAGCATTTCTGTGAGCTGAATTGCAAGATCAGTGGGAGTTATAGCAGCATGCCGTTAGTATGCGTTAGGTGCGCGCCAGGCTCCTAACAACAAATATTGGTTATGAAGTGAGTGTGCAATTAGCTGCATATATAAATATATATTAAAAACTGCAAATGTGGTTTTATTTCCTGAGTGGAAGTCCTGCTCCTGTGGGCATTACATTTACAAACATCATGTGTAATGTGTTGTTTTTTCATTTGGGGAAAAACTGCAGTAAGAGTATCTAGTAGAAAAAGAGAACTTGGTGATTCTCCTGAACTACAGTATAAAAAGTGAGAGTCTGCTCTTGTCATGTTCCTAGAAATAGAAAGCCACAACAGCATGCTGGCGTTAGAAAATAAATCAGAATCCATCAGATTCCCTAAGGCCTTCTGTGGGAGTTTTCTGAGACTGTCGGTTTGGAGTTCATCAGTAATAGAGGTGGGAATCTCTTGGGATCCCATGATTCGATTTCGATTTAGGGTGCCACGATGTGGTTATGAATAGATTCTGTATGCATATTGATGCCTCTTGATTTCTTTAAATTATTACAGCCTACATTATGATATTTTTCAGTATGCCCACTTGTAGCTTTTTAAAACATGATTTTCATCCATCATGAAAATAATGTATTTCCATTAGGTCTGAATTCTCACAATATTTATATAAAGTGTGATTATGACGTTTTGGGAATTGATGCAGAATCGTTCAAAAGAGAATCGTGATGCATCAAAGAATCGATTCTTTCCCCCATCTGGTCAGCAGTGGGTTATCCGTTCACATCCCTTTTTATTTAGTTTGGTTGCCACCAATGTGATCTGTGGATTAGTCCCTGGTGTAAATAGTTCAGCTACCCCAAAAAGCACACGCTATAAAATAGTCCAGGCGCCGCCACTGGGCTAATTACATTGCAGAAGTTAAAGTACTTTCAGTGCTTTCAAACCGTCACTATTTTCCCATTTTGACTGTAAAACAGGCCTCAAAGGTTTGTCAGTTCTTTCATAGTATTTCGTCTTAAGCTGTGTGAAGGCTTTGTGTGTTCTGGCCTTTTCTCTGGTTGTAGAGGTTGGGTTTGTGTGGTTTGTGATGTCCGTGTAATAGATTGTGTGTCTGTGTGTGTGTCTGTGTGTCAGGATGTCTGAGATTTCTCAGGCCTCTGACCCCTCACTGTAATCTGTATCTGGACCCACACAGCTGCCCGATTTTCATTCGCCTTCACTCTCTCTCTCGATCTCCCTCAGGCAGACACACACACACTTTGTCTTGTTCTTTGCTCTGTGGCACAGTTTCTTATTTCTGGATTGTGCTCATTCTCTTTGTTACACCTTCTTTTCTCTCTCTCTCTCTCGTACTATCAATTTCTCTTTATCTCCCTTTCTCTTTGTTTCCTCCTCATGTCATCCTTTTTTTCTTCTCCCTCTTCTAGCTCTAGCTTACTCTTCCTTTTCTGTAATCCCTTACCCCTCCGTCTTCCTCCCTGGTCCACTTCCTTTCTTCCCTCACTCTCTCTCGCATTCTGTTGCATTCGTTCTGTCCTTGTCGCCAATTTAAAACCTCATTAATGTTACAATGTAAGAAAAATGCATTTGTGTGTTGTATGTGAAAATTATTAAAC
>JAOUQW010000029.1:8738710-8751733 GCA_028565825.1 Olivaichthys viedmensis | reverse complement strand
TGTTTTTTTTTTTTTTTCTTTTGTCTCTTATTTCTGCCAGCTCGTCCACGCTTTTTTTTTTTTTTTTTTTTTTTCTCGAAAGAAAAAGTCTTGTAGCTCTTGTTCAGGCAGATGTTCGTCTTCTGAGCGTTTGATGGTGGTCCAGCTCAGCTGGATAAATCCTTGCGTTTGAAGGCTTCTGGGTACGGGCTCAGGAGCGTCCGAAGGCGAAGAAAGAGACGCGGCTCTAATTGAATGTAACAACATAGCAGGAGACTGGAACACGTGCCAAAGACAACACAACAGAGGCGAGCTAATGACAGATGTGGCTGGCCGCTGTCCAGTCGTGGGCTGTCATTTTCCAGCCTGTTTTCGACTCAGACAGAGCGAGAGATTTAATTAATGACAAACTGTTCCGTATGAGATATAAATTATCTTCATTTCATTTCTCACAAATGTTCAAGTGACCAAATGTTAAACAACATCCTGGAAAGGAGATGGTTTTTATTTCATTTAGATTTTTGATTTCAAATAATTTTCATCCAGCAAATCGTGCACGCCATGACAGCATTTTGCACAGTTTTTCCTCTGTTTACTTGTTTTAAGTCTATTTTATTTTATTTATTCCTTTTTGTGCAGCGCTGCCTACCTCCCTATCTGCCGCATGCAATTCCGCAGAATCTCGGCCCTTTACAAAGCGGTCTCATTAGCTATGAAAACAGGATGCAGTTAATTAAAACAATATCCCGTTAACACAGCTGCTTTGGTCAGCCAAATTAAAACAGGGCGAGTGCTGCGCCGTCTGCTTCTCTCTCGCAGAACGGCGCTCCGCAGCCTCAGAACGCGCCTAATTAGCTCAATAGGAAGAATATTTTAATAGCGATTAATGAGCCGCGGGTCTACGTGAGTTCTAATTTCAGAGCCCGTGTAGCGGAACGCGGTGACGAATCCATAAACAGGAGATTTGATCAAAACCAACATAAACGACCACATGTTTTCAGAGCTCAATTTGTAGGATTATTATTTCATTAGCAGCCATTTGCCAATTCTTGGTTTTAATTGCACCATGTACACAACATACTCGGGAAGTGGGATTTATTTAAATAAACTTTCCTTGCCTTGGTTTTTCTGGTAAGGAACCAGAGGCTGGTTACGATTCGACTCTGTTTGGCTTGTCACTGCGAGACATCAGCGGCGATAGCAGATTGAGAGCCTGGCCTGACAGATGGTTGGCGTCCAGCGTCCTGTCACATCCATCAGCACTGCTCTTGACAGCAGAGTGACACAGCGTTACACCTGTGCGTTCTGGATAGCTGATAGCTTTCACACTATTTCATCACTTGAACAAAAACGCTGCCGACAGGCTTCGGAGAGCGGACGCAACATCAAAGCCAAAGATACTGGGGTCGCCCTGTTACACTTGTATGGAGGAGGAAAAGGAGGAGAGGGGGAGAGACGGGAAGAGAGGAAGTGGGCCAGAAAGGACGCAGAATAATGGTGATGGTAATAGAAATATAGTATGTACTAATCATAAGCCGATATTCTACTTCCATATCATGCATTAGCATCACGGTTTACGGTATGAGCACGATAAAGTATTTAAAATTGCTGCTTTGTTGCTTTGAATAACGATACGACTCTTAATATAAATTAAAGGTCACATCACCAATGATATTTTGAACCATCCTTGATGATAATATTCTACTCTAAATATCACGGTATATCATATAACCGATTATTGGCACATGCCTATTATGTACAATACAATAAAATGATGTACAACCGAATGAACATTTGTTAAAAGCCCAATTAGTCCATTGTGACTTGATCTTTTTATGACAGAACAGTTTCCCAAGAGTTCTTGTTCCCGCTAGCAGGACCTCCCAGCTTTGGGTTTTCAAAGCCCATTAGGGGGCGACCAGTAGATCCTCTTCATTGCCATTAGTGCTATTCAAATTGCTTTACAGATTGCATTCAAATTTGAATTATGTAGAAGATTTAGGATTCGAACGCATTAGAATATTATTAAGATTTTTATACTGCCTCAGAGAGAACGGAGATTAGCAGTAATGTGTTCAGATCGCATAAACACAAAAGGTGAAAATCGTCGCTTTCTGAAGCAAAGAAAATCCTGAGAAGGCAGTATCATAATTTTTAATATTATTCATACATATATAATACATAATATTATCCAAAACTTTTAATGTTTTTATTTATACACCCACAGTAATGTTTTCTTTTCGCTGAACTATAGTGCTATAGTATAGTATATCTGGCCAATAGAACTCCATTTAAGATTCAGCCACAAAAAAACAGTGACTCCAATAAGTGCCTGTTCGATATTAACGACTAACATGTAATATCAATTTTAGGACGTAACTTTGGTTTGTGTTTTATATTTAATTAGAAAGTTAATTTAAAAACTAGGCCATGAAATGATTTTTTTTGTGACAAGGGTGTGCCATTTTGGCCTAAATGTTTAGAAAACGCATTTCAATAGACTTGTGTTAGGGGATTAAAAGTAGAACATGGGATTTTTGAACATTATAATGTGTTCGTTTTTGTTTTTCTTCTTTGAACATGTAATTATTATGAAAATTCGAATGGTATTCGAGAAATCACATTTGTTCTGACGGCCTGAGACCTATTGTCTCATGCTTAAATGAATACTTCACCAAGAAACCTTTCGAATGAAATATCGAATATCAAACAAAAGTAAGGTTTATTATTAGAATGGGATTGTGCTTACACCTCTAACATTGTCCTGTTATGACCTGCTCTATTACTCATTATCGATTAGCGTGTTAGCCAGGATAGCATTTTTGTGTTAAGTGTTCCCTTATAGTTTTCTCAACTTCTACTTCTAATGTGCTAAAAACAGCATAAACCTATGGCCAGGTGTTGAAGTATGTTGGAAATATAGTAGTATTAACACTTTCTTTGTTTTAAATGGTTGTTCACAATCCTGTTGGTTACGAATGTGGAACTGAATCCGTTTGGTTTGGTTCTTCAGTTACAGTATCACGCAGGCCTGGCGTCCAGCCTCTTAAACCAGCAGTCACTCAAGCGCTCAGCCAATCAGATAGGAGCATCAGTGAAGAGAAGGCCGAAAGTCCAGCCCAGCACCCTGGTCCTGCCCATTCAGTGAGTACCAACCCCTCCATCTTCACATTCAACGCTTCTCGCATGCGTTGAGCTGCAAAACAGTGTTTATTGTCTGCTTCCAATATTTTCTCATATGCTATTCATTTTAATGCGTGGGTGATTTCTTTGATATTGTTTTAAACAGGGCTCAAAAATCTGAATTTTGGTGGAGTGCATGTTTTATACAGTGCTGTGGAAAAGTCTTAGGCACATGTAAATAAATTCTGTATAGCAAAGATAATATAATAATGAAATGAAAAGATTCTAAATTAGTAAAGTACTATAAAAGCAGTAAACATTAAAAACCTAAAAGCTTTGTTGGTGTGAGCAGCCTTTGTCTTTAAAACGACATCAGTTCTCTTGGGCACACTGTCGTGCAGTTTTATAAGGAAATCGGCTGGTAGGTTGTTCCAAGAATCTTGGAGAACATGCCACGGTTCTTCTGCAGAACATTGGCTCTCACTTACTTCTGTCTCTGCAGATAAAATCCCAGACAACCTTGATTTATGTTTTTATCTCAAAAGTGATCTATTACTGAATATGTTACTTTCTTTAATGACTTACAAAAATTTCTCTAACATTTACATTTTTGTAAAATATAATTTTCTCTTTTCTACTGACACACTAATGTAGAAGACATAAAATAAACATCTAAGACAAAATTTATATCAAAACTTTAGGTTGCCTAAGACGTTTGCACGATACTATATATTTTTGTACAGATTTTGGGTATGATATGACAAATAGATATGACTGATATTAGAAATAACAAAGACGAAGTCTATTTTATGGAATGGATTAATAAATTCGATTTTTTTTTTTTAAATGGCACGGAACATACTTGAGCGGTTAACAATCTTCCTTATGTGTGGGGAAACAATGGTTTTCCTATATTTTTATTTATTTATTTGCATTAATTCATTTTAAATTTAAATTATTGATTTATTAAATTAATTTCCAGTTTTTGCTTTCGTTTTGTTTCTCGAACCGGTTTGGAGTCCTGTCTTTAAGAAATATTGGACATTTGCGTCTTTGATTAGCGTTCGATTGAGAAATGTAGGATTCCCTACAAGCTTCCAAGCTTGCTTCCAACTAGCAGTTTAATTTACAGATCCGCAAAATATGCCAGATAAAAAGAAAACAATCACAATTTTTTATATAAAATCCTAATAAGGGATTTCAGAAACAGCACTGTGGCCACATATATATATATAAACACTTGCCTGCCGTCTATCAGATTGTCTTAGGTGTGTGGCCACAGTGCTGTTTCTGAAATCCCTTATTAGGATTTTAAAAGATCTGAATCTTACCATCAGAGAACCCTGATGGTTTGATGCTTTCTAAAGATTGCATTTGCTGAGTTTCAAAATGCTAACATTTGCGTTCTTGGCTCGAGTGAGTGGGAGTGCTAAAACTCAGCAAAATGCAAGACTCTGGAATGCATAAAATCCCAATGTCATTGTAAGGTCATACAAAGATAGTTTTCAAAATGAAACATTTCCTTTGAGCCTTGTATCTCACACGTCTTAATAAGAAAAAGGCAAAAGCAGTACCGGAGCTGTTGGTTGATAAGCTCAAAGCTGCGCTGCCTCAGCCGGAGAACCACCACCGGTTTCTGCTCTATCCAGTCACTGCTGCATTGCTTGATGATGACGTGCACATGGCAGCGAAGAAAAATACCTCATTGTTTCTCGTGCGTTGGAGGGGTTATTGATGGTGCGCTTTGATAAGAGGCTCCTAAGAGTGGAAACAAGGAGGATGAGAGGAGGGAATGCGCGGGCCTCGAGCTGGAGATGAAAGTCAGAAGCAAATGAAGAGAAGATGGAGAAATGGGGAAAGAGAGAGCAGTGGTGGCCAGGTGCTGCTTTTTTCACCAGATACTACAGAGCTTCATCTGAAGACAACAAAACAAGGAAGCACTCTAGTAAAATGGCCTTGTGGAAATAATCTTCGTAATGCTCTATGGTTGCTTGTTTAGGTTGTGTGGATGTGATGCATTTGGTTAGGCCTTTGGTGTGTGCTTCTGGTTGTGTACTTACTGTCCTTTTGTAGCCCAGCCTTAACATGCAACGACAGAAAATAGGGAAAATATAAGAAAAATGGCCAAAAGGAATCTAAGCAGGGTATTGACTTTCTAAAATGGTGCTACCTTCCCCTTTGACCCCTTACTCCTGCATGGGCTTAATATCAGAACAACAATGTGTCGCTCGAAATGTCAGAATCGGCCTGCTCCTGATACTATTTCCCCCATGCCCACTGTACCCTGCAGGCCACGTTGCTCCTCGGCTGCATTTTTTCCGGTCTGACAAGAACATATCATTAAGGGTCAGAATAAAGTCAGGTTGTCATGATAAATCTGCTCTAAGTGGATTCACTCCTGCCTAAGTCACCATGCTGCAGTGCATCATGGGTCTATGATGGAGGCATGCTGATGTTTAGGGCGGGGTGAGGGCGAGCGCAGCAAGGTGAACAGAGTCGGCAGCTCCTCTGTCAGGTGCTATTGTCTTGATGAATTTGCCATTTCTAAATGGAGCAGTGCATGAATTATGCAGCGTAACCTTCATGCCAGTTTGCTCTTATGTGTGTGGTGTTGTTTTTTTCCCCCTCAAACATTGTTGTTCTGCACCGCCAGCCAGTTTTGCAGGTGAACCAATTACACACAAAAAAAAACCTTTCCAGATCTACAAGTGATTGTATTATGCTCTGAATGAGCGTGATAATTGGGCTTTTGCCATTATAATTCCCTTCTTTTTATTTTGTAATCGCTTTTTATTTTCAAATGAATACACGTCCAATTTATTATATTGCACTTGCCAGGTGCAAGGACACATGGGGCAAGCAAGGTCTTCAATCGATCAAGGTTTGCTTTACACAAAGGGAAGGAACAACAGAATCCAATACTTAGGGTTGAGTGCAAAACTTTTTGCGTCTCCTTTGGTTTCTGGGTGGAAAAAAATCTACCTCTGTTTTACGACTATCCGAAGACCTAAAACGGAAAAATATTGACCAATGGGTATAAAAAGATATCAAAGTATTTAGGCAGACCGTTAGCAACAAAACCATCATTCACAAGAAAAACAATTTAAAAAAAATTTTTTTTTAAACCTGCCAGAGAGATTCGCTAAAATCCAATCAATAATGAAGTGACAACATTCAGACAGAGACTTAAATACAGATATTGTCAAACACTTCTATTATTGATTATAAACAGTCATTTGGCATTAGATCAGGGTGAATATTAAAACACTGTGCCTGAATTCTAACATATTCGATGCACTGCTACCAACCATGGACAGTGAACCTTGGGCCTTCCGTCATCACTGAGACATGTTGGCGTTACAGCACTTTTCCACTGGACAGTGCAATCTCACACTTTGTCGTTATTTCCAGTACCCATACTGAATTTCCCCTTCTTGCCAGGGTACCAATGGTACGGAACAGGGACATATGGGCGGAGCTAGAAATAATGCAATTGATTGGTCAAACGTAATCGCCACGAGTCGTCATTTGAGTCAAACAACCACTATTTTGAAAAAAACAACAACAACAAAACCCCGCATGCCAGTTAGAATAATTTTTATATAATATAAGCAATCTTTAGCAATAGTTTCTGATAACTTTCCCATCAAGTACAATGGAAAACCCAAAAAGTTCTGTTTGATCGGCTGCTTTGTCTTTTCACTTAAAACCAAATACAGAGTAAAAGGTAAATCAGTCCTTGAAGCTCCTCAATCATTGCTACTGTTGTTAGTGTTTACTGTTTACACTAGTGTTGCGTGGGAAATGATGTCACCACCCCACAACCTCCAGAGAACTTTTCCTACTTTCACGTGCATGGTTATGTGATAGATTGCTCTATCTTTATTTTGAAAGCTTGAAATCCATGGAAATATTAGTTGCTTAAAGTTTAGTTGAGCCAATTTCCCCGTTCATCTCGTAAGGAACTCGACAATTAGACAAGGAATTCAGCCCAGATGTGTTGTAGCAGCAGCGCTATGGCTCTTTAGGACTCTTAAGTTGATCTGCGATAAAATCTAAATTAGCAGAATGATTCCATCTTATTAAACCAGCATGCTCTTGTAATTCAGGTCCTGAAGAAGGACTAAGTGATTATTCATGGCTTTGTTTTCCATGTGTGTAGTTATTAATCCCCCGAACAGAATTGGGCAGCATTTAATCAGCTAAGCGGTGAGAGAGCCAAGCCTTGCACAGACAGACTCCCAGCAGCTATTTGGACAGCAGTTCTAGTTTATAATGGGATAAATAAATATGCATGGTTATACTTGTACCAGTGAATCCACTCAGCAGATTTAATGACACAGGATGAGTTGCGTTTGGGTATTTTATTATGTATATCTTAGTGATCACACACAAACATAGAGTTTCAGACTTGATCCAGACATGTTATAATCCCCTTTAAAATAAATGAACTACTAGAAGAATCGATGTTAACATATTAAGGACGTTAATTCACATAAAGGTGTTGTATGTGCTATCATTATGATTAGATTTGTTTTGGATTATACCTGATTTTCAAGATCTTCAAGAGACCATTTTTCCCGCAATATCCTGCAGCTGAAAAGTCATTGTCGGCAGCACACGGTGACCTTGTAGCAGTATATGATCAACATGTATTGGCTGTGGAATCCTCAGGACATACTGTAGAGATGGGTGTCCTTGTGGGATTGGTGCAAAGCAGAGTTGTCACTTAAGTTTAGTGCATTTCCATCAGCGAGGAAGCCAAGCTTATTCTTTTACAGTGGCCCGACCGAAACGTCGCTCTCCCTGACCTCCTCGTATACCTCACTGTGTTAATGCTCCTACAGCGCAGAGGGCACTGTCTTATTGTAACTCCGTGTTAGTTGTATTATGCATTAGTAACTAAGGATGCACTGGAATTTTGGCCACCAAAAACCTTCAGCCAAAAATGGTCAGAAATTATGCATTCGGTTTTCGGCCGTAAGAGTAAAAATGCTGAATTTGACTGCAAAAGTTACCATGTTTCAACCCAAGGACTTTTCCACTACTGGTTTGAGACACCACCTGAAAGTACAACAATCCCGGTCAATATGCTGACCACGTACAGTACTGTGCAAAAGTCAGAGAGCACCCTTTTGATTATTCAGTTTTCATTCAAATGGCCATTCAGTACTTATTGTTAATTATTTGATGAAAAGCAATAATGATGGGAAAATGTATTTAACAGAAAATCACACACTAAGTACAGTATGAAATCTGTAAATATGTCATTTATAATATTTAAAAAAAAATTCACCCTGCCACTAATTCCATTCATCCAATTTCGTCAAACCAGTACGTTACAGCTGTTTCATGCAAGTGCAGCTCATTTGCATAAATAAGTGATAAAACTATTAGACTTAGTGTTGGAGGCTTCTGTGTTAATTGTAGATTAAATTCACATTTACAGGATTATTGTCTGACACCAAAAAGGTAATAATGTGTTACTGCACGGCTGTTTGGTCTCTGACTTTTGCACAGTCCTCTGTCATGTAGCTTATATATGCATTATAGTGTTGTTTGTGAAGAATTAAATACTATTTTGTTTTAGAGCAGGTGTTATTTTCAGGAATCAATAAAAATGCATAATACATTTGATGTAAGCAAAGATGACCTTTACTAAAGGCTGATAATAAGCGTGTTGTGGAGTGAGTGATGGGCTGCGGTGCTGCACACGAGATGACGGCTCAGAGATTCTACTCAGAGCTGTTCATCTCCTCTGTCTTGGAAATGAGTCGATTCTATAGAAATGCACACAACACCTTAATGTCACCGCAGCACCTATACACTATACACTATACTATTTAGTATGTGGTCAACACTAGAAAATGATAGGCAATGTTTGATAGACATGTAAAAAGTTCAATCCTGACATTACCCCCCTCACCCTGCGTTCACATTGGCAAGCGACAAAGCAACAGGTGACAGTTCATTTCCTGTGTAGGTGCACGACACAGAGCCGAGATTCCAGGAACAGCGGAAAGCGACGCAGTGACAGAGCAACACACGACATTTGAACTTAGATTTTCTTAATACTATGCAAATTAGTTATGACGCGGTGAAGCGACAAATCCAAACAATTGGCACCAGGGAATTTCTCTGGCTAATTATATGACGCATGTTGTCCGATGGCCCTCGAATCCTCGTCTCTCACAACTTTAGTTTCTATCTGTGTCTAGTCCCCATTTTGGATCCCTGCTCCAAAATGCAGGAAAAACCACAGCTCCATGCTTTCCTGGGTAACACGGTGATGTCTATAAATGAATCCGTACATTTTGGATACTATGACCTCATAACAGAATAGAGACAGGCCATGCCCACAAGCGAGACAAACTGGAAGCAAAATCAGTGACTTGCTGCTTGCTCGTGTAAACACAGTGGAAGACACTACCATTTTTTAGTCATATATTTTATAACATGATGTCACACACTGTCAAATTCGGAGCCTTTAGATATTTCCAAGTTCCCAATTGGTACAAATTGGTTTTGACAAAGACGTGACCGTTTTTTTTTTTTTTACATGTCGGAAGCGTGTAATTACCGTAACTTCGACATGATGTGGACGTGTCATATATGATGCAGCGCAACGATCTTAAATAACTCATCTTGCCATCTTTGACTCTATCATTCCAAATAGATTTCAGACGATTTTACTGATTGCAGTTACTGAGGACTGTTGACTTCATTCACATTGCAACTCAAGCAAAAATAGACGAAATCCAGAACATGGAATGTTTTTGGTTACTTTAGCTGATGTCATTCGAAGTACTTGGTGTCAGAAAAGGCCTGCTTGAGCAATGCTATGAGACACCCAGTCACTGGAGATTCTGATGAAGGTTTAACTGCTTTTAAAGAGGAATGACTTTGATGACATATTGTCTTTTTGGTCAGCTGGCCCTCAGTATGATTTGGCTACGGTCTGTTTTGTTGGATGAGGAAAGACGATTAGACAAAACGTTAGCGGTTTCTAGTGTCTGCAGACAGACTACACAAAGAGTGTCACGTCACGGTAGGAGGGATTCTAAGCTGCCAAAACCCACACACACCATAAAAAACACCATATTCGCCTTTCCTGTCATGTCTGAAAAGGGGACATATTGAACATGATGAGAGCATTAGCCTCACTTTCCTCCCCTCTGAGCATGTCGTCAGCAGTGGGAGCCTGTAGAGGAGGAATGAAGCTATTCATCATCGCTGGCCTCCAGCATTTTCTTTTTGGGTTTTTTCTGACGAGGATGTGAGGCTTGCTGGTGCCGGAAAAGAGCAGATTGAGTTCAGATAGCCACGAGGAGAGGATGAGAGAAAGGTGTGGAAAAAGGGAGCAGAAGGGACGTGGTGGTGGCAGGAGAAGAGAAGAGAAAAGGAAAGCAGAAGGAAGGAGAGAGGTGGTGAAAATTGGAGGTGTGACAGAAAGAAAGGGTGGAAAATTCTCATTCTCTAACATGCACACGCTTTAGCTTGCAGCCCCATTTATCAGACGCATACAAATGAACTGCCGTCGTACTGCTTTTTCGCCATCTCTCGCTTAAGTTCTCTCGTGTTACTTTATTAATTAAAATTTTCTTCACTCCATTTCCATTTCTGCCACATGAAGTGAGAAAAGAAAGATTATAAAGAGAGGTAGGAGCACAGAGGGAAGCAGAGACACACCAGCAGGCATTCATACACAGATTCTATCACACAAATGGCAAGAGAGAGAGAGAAACAAGGAAATGGCTTATGGTGGATATGAAAAAGCTGACAATTCTCTGAAACAGGACATCTCTGTAGCAAACCGTGGTTAATTGGAGCAGACACTTTTTGTACCATAATCAGATGTATAGACATCTGGAGAGCAGCTGTGGTTGTCAGGCATGTCTGCAATAATCACCCTGTTCTACCTCAGTGTGTCCACAGGTGCAGTCTCCTGAAGAGTCCGTAAAAAGTACAGACTGGAAATCTTCTACAAAACGTATGTGCTTTTGTGACAATCGCCTTCACTGCGGCTTGTGTTTCGGTATTATTTAACAAAGTTGCTTATGTAAATTTCATCTTCAAGGCCTTTCTCTTATTTATGCTGCTCAGTTTGGACTTCTGTAATTGCCTGCAGAAAATGGGGGGTGCTCAATGGCGGCTTCATACTTAAGGCTTTGGGCTACTGATCGGACGGTTGGGAATTCAAATCCCAGCACTCTCAAGCTGCCACTTTTGATCCTCAACTGCTCAATTGTATTCTGTCTCAATTGCAAGTCACTTTGGATAAAAGCATCAGCCAAATGAATACATGTAAATTAATGCAACTTTTAAAGGAAAAACCATGGCTTCTTAACACTATGCAGATAAAAAGTGAGCAAAGTGGTGTCACGTTAACTCCTTTCAAACCTAAAACCCTAAACATTACCGAAATTGCTTTTTTGGCAATGCTAGTTGATCCACCCCTTCACACTTGCAGCCAATTGCCATAACATTGCTGTAAAATTGCAGTGTGCAGCGTGTTCATACACGACAAAAAAAATAATCTAAAGTATGCAGCACAACATGCTTTGTTTTGAACAAAAAGGCGGCTCGACCAGTCACATCGAGTGATGATATGCTAGCAGTACTATTAATTATAATGCACTTTGTGGACAGCTGATGTTACATGCAATACTGGTTTCACAAAGAAAGCTGATCACATTAAAAAGCTTCCTTATTTTTAAAGACCTGGATTATGTATCAGGTTATGTACATCCAGTGTAGTTTTACAATGGGGGGAGTGGTGTTGTCTGTACCCCGGACACGAGCCCCCTATCTGTTGATGCATGGTGCTTTTATAGATGTACTATTCCAGTTACTTCAGCACAAATTGTATGTGTTTTGTTATACGAACCGGCAGAAAGCTATTAGTTATTAGTTTCATTAATCGAGTGCATACAATTTCAGAATGTTTCTTAGTTTTAAAATGCTTACTTTTGAATTATGAAATGAAGAGTGAATACAGGGGGTGCTTAAAGGTTACAGTTTTATTGTCATTAAATGTAAAGAAATTAATAAAAAAATTATTAAAACGTGTACAGAATTATAAGAATGTGCAGCAAAGGAAATTGCATTACACATTACAGTTTCTGCCCTAGAACCTTTTCTGAAAAGAATGCCCTCTGTTAAAGGTTCTATGGGGGAACCCTTAAAAGTTCGATGTAGAATTTTCAGCATTCGTACTGAGAACACTGCATGGAAATGGAAATGGTTAAATGGATAAAACATTCACTCAATAGGTTATTCTGAGATTACTGCATTTCTCTACACATAGCAATTAGCCTGGCCTGTTCTTCTGGCTCTTCCTCCTTTGCCTTCTTCCTTAGGCTCTTCATATTACCCCAGCCTCCACCAGACGAAGAGACTTTAACTCTTTTCTCAAAGTCTCTGTCCATTTCAGCAAAAATTCTTTCATGTTCTTTATGTGTTCCATTCATGAGACTTTCTTCTCCCTTTTTCGGCATGGAAGAAGAGAGTGTGTGAACAATAAGCACAACAAATTCCATTAGTCACACCCCTCGGCTATGCCACCAGGTGTGCTGAGGTGCTACTACCCCAAATAGACTGCCACATATCGCAGTATGGCAAGTATAAAGCATTCTTTTCATCGCTTCCAACAAACAACAGACCGTAAATTTTCAAAGGAGGGTCTCACAGGAGCTATGGGGAGCACCGATTCTCTGCGGATGCAGAATTTTAAAATCCAATCAAGGCTTTGGATGTGTTGAAAACTTGTGTGACCGTAGGCTACATATTTTAATACATTTGTGCACATTGTCAAGGACATGGAATAAAGCCTAATTGAAATAATATATACAGTGGGGTCCAAAAGTGTGAGAGCACATTGAAAATCCACCACCATGTTTCACTGTTGTTTTGATCCACTGT
>JAOUQW010000029.1:8717343-8728227 GCA_028565825.1 Olivaichthys viedmensis | reverse complement strand
TAATTACACTGTCACACATGATTTAGGGCAATTCCATGCAAATGTCAGCTTTACCCTGGAAACAATAAAGTTGTGAGCACAGGACAAAAAAAATCAATTTTCTACAAGTCAAATAGTTAAGACTTTAATTTTAGCTTCAATAAGTCTGTATTTTTATGTCAATATGAGTTCAAATGTTACATATACACCAGCAGAATTGCATTTCAGTTAACTGTTCTTATAATTAGTGCTTGGTAAAAAAAAAAAAACAAGTTTGCAGAAGACACTGACTGGACTGTATATATATATATATATCACTGCTGTGAATTCCTGCTAATACGATTACTACTACTACTACTAATAATAATAATAATGCAAGCAACTGCTTTCTGTTGGCATTTCTCGATGGAGATGATGTTTTTACTCTTGCTGTATTATTAATTAAGTTATATACTCTTAAATTCAGAAAGAGCTCAATTTACCAGCTTGCTGGTGCTAGTGATGCTCATATGGACAAATATTTACTACTCCATCAGTTACATACGGAGTCTTTGGAGTGCAACTAAGCTAGCATGAAAAGCGGATGTTGTGTCCTGCAGGTCTGGGGTGGTTTTTATCAAGCTGTGAAAAAGGATTTCACACATGAAATGATCAACTGGGAATAAAACGCCAATTTGTGGATCAGAGGATGGGAAATATATCGAGTATGTGCCAGTTTTTAAAAATAGATTTTGCATTTATATCAACACAATGCACTCCCACACAGCAGTGGAGTCTTTTCACATTTTTATTAAAGCGTGTGGGTACAAGCTAATTAAATCCTACAGCTAGCCTGCCTATATGATATAGTACGGGTAAAATATGAGCAAGATGACACACGGATAACACTGCCTGTCATTTTAACGTTTCTCTCTCTCACTCTGAGGCGGAAAGCTGTTGAGTCAATGGCCTTTTATTGTAGTCATTTGTCAGTGGAACTATATTTTTAACTTTTTTTTTTAGATTGTTTAATTTACTTCATGGCCTGACAATAGAAATTTCCCCAGCTGCTGTTGTCCAGCTACATGCTGATGCTCGTCATCAGAATTTGGAATTACTTTTTGTAAATCGGCATGGATGTTTGGTTGGCATGTCACCATACGTCTCTTAACATTTCTTAACGCACCCTATTTACTGTATAGTGCAGTACTTCGGGCGTCTGTCATTTTGTAGTAATGTTCAAAAGCATAGAGGGGAATATTGAACGCACTCATGCAACCTAAAGTGCATCGTAGTATGTAGCGTACTGATTTAAGTAGCCTATTAACTGAAGATATTTTAGACAGATGTGTTTCAATAATCTTTTCTTTTTTTTTAAACACACATTTTAGATTAGCTAGTGTAGCAGGTTAGCGACACTACTTTAAAACATCTGAGTAAATGGGTATTAAAAAATTCATTGTAATTTATACATTTGTTAAACACTTCCGATATGTTAATATTTTCCAGACGATTATTATTTGTTCTGATAAGAATTTCAAATTTGCATTAAAAAAAAAAAAAAAAAATAGGTGATGCAAGTTTTTTAAATAAATGATAACATAATGAGTGTGCATTTGGTGCTCTTGATTTCATCTTGTTTTTTTGAAATATTTGCTTAAACAGTAGTGAATGGAAACGCATCTTAAATTCACATTTTCTTCCGGATGTATTGTCAGCTCCTCTGTAGCGCTCTCATGTTACGAAAAGAAGAAATGAAATGTGTGTGTGTGTGAGCTACTCACTGAAGTAGGGGAAGAATGGCGAGATGGTGCTGCCGATCTTCGAGCACATGCTGCAGATGCCCATCCCCATCCCGCGCACCCCCGTGGGGAACTGCTCCGCCGTCGAGATGTAGAGGACAGAGAAGGCCGCCGTGACCCCGAGCTTCCCCACCATGGCCAGAGCCACCGTCATGCCGCCGTAATCTACAATGCAGAGAGAGCAGGGCTACACACCCAGGTGGCTGCGATGGAAGGCTACCGATACCAGCATGATGCGTCACTCTATGGATTGACTTTATCCATCTAACCAAGTGGAGTTGCCTAGTTCACCAAGAGTAAAATGGCCACATCTTAATGACAGACTTTAGCTGTCATCTTAATATTGCTATATATACTCAAATAGCCTTGCCTTGCTAAACCTGATATCTAAATATCAAATATGGCCCGGATTGTGGTTTAATAAACAGGCTCAGCGTTTTTTCTCAGTAATAGCTGAGGTTGGGGGGGTGAAACGACGTGACATGATATTTTTGGTTCATATCATTTTCTCCCCCGCTCGTGTTTGCATGGTGACTTCAAAAGACGTTTAGAGACGGGCAAAAGTCATTGCACTTTGATGGAAGTTTAATAAAAAACAAGAAATGTGTCTTTTATGTGATTGATACGAAAGAATTGTGCCCCATACGACCAAGGACATGAACTCACAACGTAAGCAATGGTTGTAGGGACGGCTTCAGCAAGCAGAAATAAAATTTGCGTTAACACCGTAGCCATGGAAATAGAAGTCACTAAGCAACCACTTTATCATGACAGCAGAACAGACTGTTTAATAATTTCTGCTGACGATGAATAAGCATAAGAAGATTTAAGCTTTTAGATTTAAAAAGATTTTAAGATTTAAAGATAAAAAGATTTTTTTTTTTATTCCACTCTTGTAATGTTACTGGTAATGCCATTAGGAAAAACGGGATCATCTATTAAATTCGCCAGGGTCTTTAAAAATATGTTTTGAATTCATTCAAATAAAATGATAAATTAACGCACATAAAAAAAAAAAGAAGTTAAATGTCACCTAGAGCTCACTTTGTACTGACCATGTCAAAGTGGAGGTTTTGCCGTAAGACACCAAATTTAAACATGCACAAAAGTGCACAGTCTTTTTCCCGCCCGATTGCTGTCGATGCTTAAGGTCCCCAGTGAGCGTGAACAGGGCAGCTGATGAGGAGGTTCTGATTGGTGCTATTCTCACCTGGAGGGACGGCCTGGATGAGCAGCAGGACGAGGCCCGCGCTCAGCAGTGGCCCCGTGATGAGCGCTCGCCTCGGCAGCACCTTGATCAGGAGCCACGTCAGCACGTTTGCCACCACTTCAGTCAGAGCCGAGAACAGGCAGTTTAGATACGGGTCACCGTTCATGTAAGGAGTGTTCAGACACAAGCCAAAGTAGCTGATGGTGATGGTGAACCTGAAAACAACATTATTTAATCAGCAGTAGTGCAAATAGTAATTGTAGTACTAATATTATGTATATATAATCTTTCATGTGAGGTCCTATAGCGCTAATCATGTGTCAAAAGTATCGAACAAAATTACTGCAAGCAAAATATTATGTTTTAAAATCTACAAATAGATAAAGCTTCATAGGACATGTCACTTCTAGTTGACCAATATTGAAGAAAATGTGCCAAAAAGAAAAAGAAAAAAATACAGAAGCAAGAAAAAAAAAGAAATATTTCAAATATGAAAAAAAAAAAAATATATATATATATATATATATATATCTCAGCAAAATATGCAATAAAAATCTTCAAAAAATAGAAAAAAGAGAAAAGAGCATTTTTTGAAAAATTAAGTTTGATTTCATTCTTATAATTTTCTATTTTTATATTATTTCCTATTTCTGTTTTTAGATTTTGATACTTAACATTTTCCATAAGGATCTTCTAATTTTGTTGAATACTTTTCGGCACAAAATTAACTCCAATAAGTGTCATTAAATATCAAAAAACAGGAAAACTTTAAAATGGAAAAGAAACTCCCCCAGTAAAAATCAAGTAAACAATCATTTCAGGATGCAGTGAGTAACAATAGCAGTATAGAGCATAAGGCTGGTGCTGATTTTACCATACGAGACTGTTCAGCAGAGTTATATTCCTCATTTTGCGGGTCCTGATGAGGTCAATGTATGTGTAAGAAACACCAGAGCTTTTGGACTTTGGACACACACACAAAATAAAAAGAAATACATGAGCTACATGTTAATATAAATTATAACTGAACTCTAATCATAGCTGTACATTTTAGAGATGAGCACATAATCAAGTCTTTACCTCAGGATTGATCAGTTTTGAATCCTTGAATATAACATCGGGTGGAGTCACACCATTTTTCCTCGCTGCTGCTCTAACGATGGCCTCTGCTTCCTGGAAGCGGCCTTTAGACAGCAGCCAGCGCGGAGACTCTGGAATGAACCTTTATGGCGAGGGAACAAGAGAGCATAAAACACAGGAAGAGTGAAGTTGAATTGCTTCCATGAAACTCTGTATCCTTTTCGAGAAGTTAGAATGTGTAGTATTTATAACAGAACCCAATTTTAGAAAGTGCATGCTCAGAATCTGCCATGTTCAGTACTGCAGCCGACCCAGTATATGCAAATATCTGCAAATCAAGTCGAATAACCTGAACCGACTCATTTCTATAAAACCCGACACGTAGCGACACTCACTATGGCGGCCTGCTTGTTCTGCTAAATAATCAATTGATAAGTTGATCAATAAATTGGCAAACCAATAATCAGTTAATGGAGCAATTAAGAAATGTGTAAATCAAGGGATACATAGATAAAACAATAAATAAATCATCAATTTGATAATAAAAAAAAAAAAACGAATAAACTGAGACAAGAACAGGTAATTAATCACTGGGTCAATAAAAATGATCAACTTTTTTCCCCATCATGTTATAACCCAGTGATTAATAATTACTTTTCTTTTTCTTGATATCTTTTGCTTAATTTCATCATCGGATTGTCCACAGTGCCAGGAGGTGGCTCGTGTTGCTGTAGCACTGCTGCAGTCTTACCACCAGAGAGGGATGTAGAGTAGTGCAGGCAGGGAGAGGGCAGTCAGCAGGATCCTCCAACTCCTCAAATAATAAGCAAATAGAGGAAGGAGAGCGTAACCCAGTGCATAAAACACACACACACCCAGCACAGAGAAAGCCAAGCGCAAATCCTTCCCCAGCAGCTCGGAACCTGAGAGAGTGACATTCAAAAATGAAGGATCAAAGAAATAACGAGACAAACATATAGAGAAAGCAATAAAGACAAGAAGAGACAGATTAGTTCGATTTGAGCTTATGTGCACCTCACTGTCAGAGCAGATACACGCCCAAAAAACCCAACGCCATTTCTGCTACTGAAGAACCCTTTAGGGAACCTGATAGAACCTATTTTCTAAGAGTGTTGTTCAGTGCAAATTAACATACACTGCGTAAATGAAAACTGTGTAAATTTGATTTCCGGCTGAACTATTCCTTTGAATGTTCATCCCCAGCTAATACACTGCAAGTCTTGTTTAAAAGAATAGTCTGGCAAAAAATCGAATTTGCACAATGTTCCCCTTACTCAAAAGGTAGTAAACGAAGACATGTTTGGTGTCTGAAGTTTGCTTCTTTAGTTTAGTTTTGTAAACACAACCACCAAGTAGCCTCTTGTCATCTGGAGCAGAATGATACCAAATTACACCAAGAAAAAAACGTGATTCCAGTTTTCCAAGATGGCTGCCCTTATAACGTCATAGCGTTCAGCTACGCGGTGAAGTTTTGTTCATGTTCATAAATTACTGTGTCCTAAACCACATCAGCGCGTCTAAGTGACGTTACTGAAGAACTCAATTTGTATTTGAATCGCGCTTTTAACAACAGACATTGTCACAAAGCAGCCTTACAGAAATCTGTATGCAGATCTAGATCCCTAAAGAACAAGCCAGAGGCGACAGCGGCAAAGAAATACTCCCTGAGAAACCATGAGGAAGAAACCTTGAGAGGAACCAGAACTGGATGTGGTTTGAGGCAGATATTTACAGAAAAGATTTTGGGATCTAGATCTGCATACAGATTTCTGTAAGGCTGCTTTGTGACTCCAAAAATGTACAGGAGTTTTATCTATTTATTTATTTATTTATTTTCCCCCTCAGCAAGTGCTTCCT
Organism: Olivaichthys viedmensis; assembly: GCA_028565825.1. Classification (NCBI taxonomy): domain Eukaryota; kingdom Metazoa; phylum Chordata; class Actinopteri; order Siluriformes; family Diplomystidae; genus Olivaichthys; species Olivaichthys viedmensis. Next base: position 8,722,299 of record JAOUQW010000029.1, on the reverse strand, counting down.
TTTGTCTTGTCCTGGTACTTAAAGAGCTACTTTTAAGATGTCGATTTGAGCAGCGGTGCCCTTGTTTCTGGGAACGCTCTCTCTGTTAAGTGCTTTGTCCTCTGCCTGTCCTCATAAACATCTCGTAGAAGTAGCAGCATGCTGGAGATTTTTGACTCTTGAAGAAATGCAGATTTTTTTCCACTGCGACGGATAAACTTGAGTTTCATAGTAACGGCAAACGCCAAGAGCACCAAAGATAGGCGCAGGATCACCATAACCTGAAGGCATGGCTTTCAATCCGTCAATGTCCCCTTGCCTTAGTTTTTGTGCCGATTGAGCATATCTAATATAACACTGATATCAAATTGTCAGCCAAGACTCAGATCAACATCTATCATCTGCCTTAGCTTTGGGATTATCTCCTACAGTGCAGTCTCTTGTCTTTTACCAATGAAATCATGTTTTTGGCAAGGAGAGATAGGAGAGAGAAAGAAGAGACGAAAGAAAGTGAAAAAGTGCCAGGAAGACTACAAATGCCCCTTCACCGACTGTGGGACCTCACCAGTTCACGCCCACGGGGCACACTCTGCCAGATGGCCCAGTTGGCAGGCTGGTGCTCTCGGCCACAGTGGGGGTCGATCGAGTGTCAGCTTCCCCACCGTAGGGGCCGTGCCACAGATCACTACAAAGCCTGGAACGCGAACATCCCCTCCTCGTTCACCCGCATCGCTTTGTGCCCCCTAATTAGCGCGTTTAAAAAACAAAAAACAAAAAACGTAATACTCGCTTACCCGAAAACGCTGCTGTGCAAGCGCAGAGTTTGAGTTCCTGTGTTTTTCTGACCCACTTTTTCACATTTGAATTGGACTTTCTGGCCTTATTGGCCAAATCCCCCAAAGTGTCGGGATGAACTGAAGACTTTTTTTTTTTCTTTTTTTTTCATTAGTGGGCTATGTCTGTCTTAGGAGGCTTCTCCAAATTATAATCAAAGCTTACCTTTGATTACACAAAATCAGTGCTTGTAAGAAAATGATACAGTCGGGACATTCAAAATGCAAGCCACCACAGCACATAAGGGCAGATTACAAAACACAGAACAGCCTAAACACATTACTAGTTACCATAGGTTAAAGTCTTACCTGAACTTGCTTCTTGACAGCATTTGTTCTTTGACAAAATTCTAAAAAATATTCAACCTCTCCATCTTTAAAAATAAATTAATTAATTAAAAAAATTAATCCATCCATGGGCTCTTAATATACTTCATTACATGTAATCGTTTTCGGGAAGAAACTAAAGGACTATTATAGCAGACTTCTACACTATGTGCACAAGAGGTTCTTTCTCGAGGGTTCTCGAGTGCTTGCTGAGATTTTTTCGCATAACATTGCTTTGAAGTCAGGACATGCATTCATGCTCCCCTGGCTGTAGAGGAGGAGACTTAAGTGGCCTCTCCAGTTTAAAATAAGCACTGCCTTAATGTTTCCATAAGCTCTACAAATAATAACCGAAATCAAACAAGTGGATGAAAAAATTAAGGAAACATCTGTGTCTAGGGATCTGATGCTGAGTATCAGGGACGATATTGGCCCAGAAATGCTAGATCGGTATCAGAAATATTTCCCACTCGTATCCACAGTCATCTTTAATGGGGCATAGGACGTTTGTCTTAAAGCACGTTGCCATCATGCCTCTGCTGTTTCGTGTAACTTGGCAACAGGAGTATTGAAATTGGGAAAACTGGGATTGTTGCATTTCAAATCTGGCTCTGCCAAAAGAAATTTCATTCAGAACTCTGTGCTTGATTGCAAGGAAGATGCACATTCTTGGTTATCAGCGGTGGGTAGTAACATGCTACATTAACTCTGTTACATAGTACTTGTAAGATAAATTTTAATAAATATACTTAAAAAATTAGTAAAGACAAAAACATACTTTTACTTTTTTTTCTTTTTCTTTTTTTTACATGTTCTTCCTGCTACTTTTTTTTTCTGTGACTGAATCTAAAATGGTGTTTCATTGAACATAGGTTGTAGAACGCCCTTATATTATACTATGTGTAGTGAGCACATGTAGTGAATAGGAAGCCATTTGGGATTCGGCCTAACTATGTTTGAAGTGCTTAAATTAAAAAAGAAAATTATACGTGAAGATGAGTTAAAGACAGCAGATTGCTGTGGGTAAATACAAACGAATTTTCAACAAGATTAAAGTTATATTACCTTCTTGTGATTTTCCTTTTCTTAAAAAAAGCGAGGCGGTTTTTACCTTACGTGGTTTATGCAATACAAATGCACACTATAGCAATGCTGCTATTGCTGTCAGTATAAAACTCTAGGCTCATTAATATTCAAATGCATTTGAATACTTAATATTTTGAGTAAATAAAAATCTAATGCAATTTTTTAGTCGATGATAATGATAACATTACCCATGTAACCCAGCTAGGAAGCAAAGAGTGCTATACATAACATTCTCAAAATTTTAATCTAACCTTGTGTAATAAGGGATGCTCTAATTGTGTAGTTTTTTCCCCATGATACTTCTTTACCTTATGTTCACACTGGCAGCAATTTTTTGCCTTGCGTCGCTCAAGTCGTTTTATGTTGGTCGCTAGTTGGTGTTCCTAACCAAAAAAACACGGATAATGTTTCACAATGAGAGGAAAACATGAGGGACGTAGCACCGCCTTCACTCCCATTGGTAGTCGCCACCTCACTTCGCTTTTCATTTGCGTGAAGCACTCAATTTTTTTAGAGTTGCTCTGCCCGCCCACTTTGCGTCGCCAACGCTCCCTTGGCTTCCTGTCGCTGTAAACCATCAGCTCTTATTGAACATAAATGACTTTCGCCTCACTGCCGGTCTTTACTACTCAAATAGTTATTTGAATGTTTACTGTTACTTGAGTCTTTTTTATTTTAGGTAACAGTACTTTAAGTTGAGTAATTTTTTGACAATACTACTGTACAGTACAATGTTTTCACTACTGTATAATACAATGCTTACACTACTATACAATACTACTACACTACTGTACAATTCTGTTGGTTGTAAACCTATACATCTTTTCACAGACGAGCTAACAATGTATCCAACAATTCCCAGGCTAATTCTGGGAAATGTGAGTTGTATATTTAGCATGAGATCTGTTGGGAAGCTGTCCATTTGCTTGTAGCATGTTGGCTGTTTATTCCTTTTATATGTGTTGTGTGTGAAGCCGATGCCAAGGTGGATGCTGCTCGGACAGAATGGATAATCGCTAATGAGATGTGTGCAGCGTAGGTCAACAACAAAGTGACCACACACACAACATGGAAAAGAGATGATGTATGATGTTAGCTTCGATATGATTTACAGAAGATTTCCTTTGTCCTGAAAAGCGTGACAGCATTACAGTCTCCTTTTGCTCTATTTAAAGCCACAGGCTGAATGTTTGTAAGCGCAAAATGACTCTACACTAACCGTAAGCTTATTTGATTTATGTTCTACGTTAAAAGAGGGCTACAGTTAATAAAAAAAGGGATCAACTCCTGGAAGAATAATGATTCGTAAATAAGGTTGTAACAAACAGATCCACGGAACCCTAATGGACTGCCTGGCAAGGGAGATACCAAATACAGATATGCAGATATGAATTGTGTTTACAACTTCCTGCCTACAATAACTTTGTCGTCTTGCTTACCACTTTTGTTTTCAACTAGACACAAGCCTCCGATCTGCAGGCGTGGCAGTGGCGCAGCATTAACTGGGGCGTGAGATTGAGGGCAGAGGAAGGAGCCGGTCCTCTGCGGGCACCAGGTTCTTTACGAGTGAGCCTGCCCAGCCGTAATTAGGGGATGGTAATGAGCGTGGCAAATGCCTCCTCCTCAGGCCCTCTCCACATTCCCCTCACCCATTTGATACCATCAGCTTCACCACCCCCACCAATATGTTAGGTTTCTCGCATGCCGAGTTTTGGAACGTATATGTCGCGAGCTCTTTCTCCTTCCTGATGAGCACAGTGTTTTTTTGTTTTTTTTATATTACAGATATGATGTGAAGCTGTTTTATGCGCTGCCACTGACTGTATCCTGTCACTCGTTTGGCAGCGTGCATCAAAGACCCACAAGCGCAGATCCACTGCAAAGCTTCACACAGTGGGAACGGGAGCGAGTTAAAAAAGTAGCTTTAAAGATGCACATGCATGTTCAACAGAGGCCACAGTAAAGGAATTTGTTGAGCCAAACTTTAATTAGTGTCATTAAGATTTTCGATTTTTTCCACTCTAGCCTTGGCTGAATTTCTTCCCTGCTTATCATATAGTCCAATATTTTGGGTGTTCAGCACTGTTTTTTGGAGTGTTGTCTGAATTCCCAATGGAGAATCATCATATTTTCTGGATGGTCCATTATATTGTTACCCATAGTTCACCGTAAATGTAGTGTACAAGTGATACACTACTTCTGCACTAAAGTACCACAATGCATAGCAGTTTCTTTCAGCTTGAAATTGACTTGAGGGCATCAGAGCATCAGGTCCGCAGTGTTCCCGTGAAACTTCTGTTTCAATTCGATTTTTTTTTTATGTCCGCATGTTGGGGGTTGGGCGTTTTGCATACATTCCCAATTACATTACCAAGCTAACATCCCTCAGTTGCTGTCGCATTCCATTTTGGCACCTGGTGAAAAAACTATCTATATTATGTCTGTATATTAAAACGGATTCCCATTCAAACTAAATAATTTACGTACAGTGGGCTCCAAAAATCTGAGACCACATTGAAAATATGGGATTTTTTTCATTGCCACTGTGCGCCACTCTAAAATGCTTTGCTGAAACCAGATCAGTCGTATCCAAAGCACTATCAGGCAGACCAAAAGTGAGCACATCATCAGAAGACCAATCCATAAAGCATTGCTCACTGAGCGAGAGAACAGCAACTTCATCACAGATACAGAATGTGCTGAATAAAGAACGAGAGACTCCAATCAGCAA
>JAOUQW010000029.1:8692475-8705372 GCA_028565825.1 Olivaichthys viedmensis | reverse complement strand
ACGTTCTCGCCTGCCACTGTCAGAGGGACCACACACACACACAACATTCACAAACTTATTTTATCTACCTATATATTTATTATTATTATTATTATTATTATTATTACTGCTGTAGTTTGCACTCTTTTGCTTTTTCTCCTTTGCTCTTTCCGTCTTTCCCTATCTTATTTTATTAGAAGTTCTAGTACTGTTTTATTTGACTCTTTATTTAGAATTGTTCACAGTCTGTACCAAGCTTTGGCAATACAAATGTAGCATTGTTTGTCATGCCAATAAAGCAACTTGAACTTGGAACGCTAGCGTTAGGAATCAGCTGTGCTTATTGACTGCCTTCTGCCTGCACCTCGTACTCTTACCGCCCCCTAAGCCCTAGGATCAGGTTTTACCGCACAGGTCATTAATCCCAGACGCAAGGCTCCCAGCAGAGGCTGAGAAGGCAACCTTACAAGACAGGGAAAGAGAGAAAAAATTAGAGAAAGAGGGGGGTGACTGGATGAGTGAGATGTAAAGATAGGCGAAGGAAAACTGCATTATCAAAGTGGGGCTTCAAAGACTTTCTCTGACATCTCTTGGGTAATTTGCGATCGAGCATTCTTTCGACTTCAAAGTGCATCAGCATGTCTGAGTGGGCAGGAGGACAGTGGGGAGATGGCATCTGATTTCTCTAATAAACGCTGACACCGGCCCTGTTTGATATTAGATTCAGGGAACATTTTGATTTGTTATAGCCTTTGAAACTGTTCTGATGACCTTCACACAACAGGCTGATGGGCATAAGATATTGGGTTGTTTTTTTTTATTCCTCACCACACAACTGGGCCAGCCTAAGAGATAGACAGCAGCTCCTCTTAGGTCTTACCATGAATCTTACCTAATATTTAGGCCTATGGGCTCAAGTGGGGATTATTTAATACTTAAATCATTGGGGTTCTTTCTTGTGAGAGAGAATTGATTTTTATTTTTATTTTTTGTTTGTTTGTTTGTTTGTTTGTTTGTTTGTTTTAGCCTGAATAAAAAACTAATAAGCAGGCCAGTGCCAGAACACAGTTGCTATCTAATTAAATTCAGTGTCTGTACAACAACTGGTCAGATTGTTATGTTAGTTGTTATCCTTAAGTAGACCATAATATATTATAGCTGTGGTGTTACAACAGAGACCCATTTATCTACTGTATGATCAACACCCAGAACAGAAAAATATGAGCCACGGTTTCTCTCCACTAAATGCTCTTATTTCCTCATTTTCATGGGCTTGTTTACCATGTGTATAATTTTTAAGGAAGTAGTCTATCAGAGGGGTAGTCTGTAATCATAACAAAACAATTATTATTTTATTCCAGTTGATTGACAGTAAAAAAGCACAAATATTATAAACAGGAACATCTATTACCGCTAGGACTCAAGCAAATCTGCTGTTAAGTCAAGCCCACGCCATATACTAGTACATATACCAGACCATACTCAAACTCAGAGTGGGATTAATGTCTTAATTACATGTGGGTCTGACTCCCCTAATTTTCACCTTGAGCTGGTGTGTTGGCTGTGGAGGGGAAGAGAAGCACAGTTGGTATTTGCGGTCCACACCCCTCTCTAAATGGGTTATTATAGCCCCTCACACCTAGTTACTTTTGTCTTTTAATTTTGGACCTGTTATTTTTCTCATAAATGTTAAAAAAATTATGCATGCACAATTGTTTTTAATAGTAGGTCTTAATGCTCAGTTGATATTTTTAAGCTATGTTTGGTGGAATAGGGGCTGTATTTGGTAGGATAGGGCCATCCACACACATCAGAGCATCACAGCTCCCTCTGTCACTATCACTGACGTCTTAACTGTTAGATAGCGTGGCGGCCGGTCAGTTGTTTGAAACATGGACAGAAGTAAACGGTTTCATCGTGCTTCTTTAAGGCCTCTGCTATCTACCGCCAGCTCATCTCATATATATAAAGAAGAATAAAAAATAAGCTCACCAGTTCTTTGGAAGAGCTATTGGTGCTGAGCAATTAACGCACCAACAACTTCATGCCATGTGCCTGCTAGTTTACAATCTGTTCGCCTTATCAGAAACATGTGAACATTGACTATGATTTGTTGGTGGAGATGGTGATAGGTTTGTTTCTCAATACAGTTTTACTTCACTGATTCATTTGTTAAACAGTAGTCTTTGCCCTGCCGTGTGACGTCTAATGCCCTACCGTTAGATTTGCTCTGATGCCGACTCTGAGGGGATGGGAGAGGGCTAGCTTACCAACTCTGCCCCGCTCACTGCGATGTTGTTAAGGCCCGGCCTGGTACTGATCCAGAACCTTGTGGTTGCAATCTGCTGGGGAGTTTCAGTATGGTTATACTCCATCCATAGAGACTGAATAATGTCACAAACATTATCATATTCAACCCTATTGTTCTAAAATCCTGTTCTTAGGCATTATCTGCAGTTCCTCCATGTAAAGCCTTATTTTGCATTGTTGCTTCAAATGGAAGTAAAATTAGTCTACCCGCCTGCCTGTTTCTTCGCCTCCTGAGAATGGATGTGATTTTGGGCTGGCAGTGGCATTTGAAGCCCATGCTGGTGATGTATTTCTGTACTCGACAAGCGATTGCAGGTGAGCGGAGATAAAAGCGGGAGCGCAGGTTTAGCTGCCTCAGCCTGGGAGAGCCGGAGAGGAAAGGGCCTGATGAATCTAGATCTGCAGGGCCTGTGTGTGAAAACAGTCAACCAGCCACTGTTCTCTTTAGAATCTTGGTTTTTAAATCAAACCTGAGTTTATTTGGCTGATATATTAATGTCCACAGAAATTAATAATTTTTCTTTTTCTTTTCTTTTTTCAGCTGGATATCTGGTCAAAGTCCAACTACCAAGCATTTCAAAAGGTGAGTGAACCAGATTGCATACAGTTTATACACAGAGCCTAATTAGTCATAATATATTACAAGAGGAAAAAGTCAATTTTGCGGGCGGAATGCTGCACGAATCCCTACTTCAGTCTGAGTGTGGTCATTAATTACAGCATCATGGTGAAGGACCATATTTCAAGCTGTAATGCATTTTTAAGTCAGCTCTGATATGCGCATAGTGAGAGTAAGGCGTGTGTGTGCCTATGAGAGCAATGTTATCTTGGTCTTCCCTCCTGCCAAAGTCTGACTATGGTAAAGGTGTAAAAACCTTTAAATGATTAATCAGTAGAATCTTTATAGTAGGTCCTAATTAGATCTTCATCTCTCATCCTGATGGCGGTCATGTTTCTCTCTTCCTCACCGATGCCCAGGCCTCCTTTTATCTCTCAGCCATCATTTGACTTTTTGGTTTTGATTTTTGTTTTACTCCAAACCACTTTCCCTGCATCTCTCAGTACACCCCCACCCCCCGAAATCTGTGTTTTAGACTGCCGCTTTCTTCCTTTTATCTTCCTTCCTCTCACAATCTCATTAGACTGGAATTAAAGCCCAGGATGCCTCTGGGCAGATGGTGCTCCTTTGCATGGCTCTCTGCTTGCACCTTTCAGAGAGTGAGAGATTGTGCAAGAGATTGACTGAGAGAGAATGACTGCAGCTCATGGTGGGAATAAGAGAGCAAGAAAGAGATGTACAGAGAGAGCGTATGGCTTACTGCAGCTTCAATGGAGACACAGGGAGAGGTTCACATCTGGATGGGCTGATCAAAGGCACGGCCTATTTGTTTCTTTATACCTCTCACTCCGCATGCTAACTCAAACATAGCCGCCTAAAACGGGAGGGAAGGACCCACCTCCAAGGTTCTCCTCCCAGCTGTCACTTCTTCCTCGCCGCCCTGCCTGCTTAGGTAGTTAACCCTTCGCTCAGCTCTCCCATACGGTTTCGCACACACATCCCTCCCAGAATGTGGCGTGTTTTTGCATGCTTTATAATTGATTGAATAGTTAGGCCCACATGCTACATGACATTGTGCCATTGAGAACGTAAGTAAAATTGCTCGTCAGAATGTCCTCCCCGCCCGCCCTTCCTCAGTGAAGGATAATTGGAAAGAAAATAAAAGAAAATGCAAAAGATCTGGAAGAATGAAATTGTTCATTTGTAGTCCCTCATGGCAGTTACATTAGTGATGGGAGATGAGGCTATGGAGAAAGTAATAAGAGGCAGCTTTTGGGAAAGGAAACTATAACGTTAATCTCCATGTAGGAGGAATGGATTTGAAATGGGTTTAACGTTTTAGCAAATGGCCCCATGCCCTTTTGCAGGTATTCCGTGCACTGATATGATGTGGTTGATTTTATAATGTTTGAAATCAAACTGCAATGATTAGGTAGTAGGCATAACGTTTGAAAATAGCCAACTTATATTTTCAGCATGATCCGTCTGTATTGCTTTGAACACCTCGAAACTCGCTGTTTAGCTGCATCATATCTGCCGCGGCGACTTGTCCGTTGTGTTGAGCCAGCACAACAGGATCAAAATTCTCCTCGAGGTCATATACCTATTAACTTGCAATTAAGAGCCAAGATGCATTAATGACTATTACTGTTGAAGCTAAGAATAAACCACAGTCACAGCACTTTGTCTCGATGTTTGGAGCCAGGTAAGCTATTGAAATTCTATATTTATAGATCACCTACTGAGGGGAGAGTTTTAAATTACAAATCTGTGCCCAGAATACACACTGTGACCATCAGTGAGTGACTTGGATTGTCACACAACATCAATCACAGTTCTACAATCCAGTTAACGTGAAAGCCAGTCTGACAAAGAGAATTTCACTGAATTTGCTTAATGCACTGAAACATAATTCCCTTGCTTTTACTATTCCCTGGTGTTTGTTGTGTTCAGGTGACGGACCATGCCACCACGGCCCTGCTGCACTACCAGCTTCCCCAGATGCCCGATGTGGTGGTGCGCTCCTTCATGGTGAGCTCTTCCTGGTGCTTTTTCTAATTAATTTTTCTCATCAGCTTTCTGTCCTTGTCATACCGCTGTGGTGCTGCACAGACCCTTCAGACCCACCCAGTATTGACATAACAGATCTGTATCACTTTCCAAGAAGTATTAAATAATCATTCACCATTAATAGCAGATAAAAACTCAACCCAGTAAACCATGGGTACGACTAAGATTAGTCATTGTTTACCATATGCGAGTTGCATTTGTAAAGGCTGTGGCCTGAAAGCATGTAATGATCCGTGTAGTAAGCACATTAGCAAAGAGTCACAGGAGACTAGGCGCAGGTCAACCGTTTAATGAAACTAAACCACCACAAATGGAGAAGCCAATTATATCACCAAAACACCAAAGTCCAAATCACAAGCTAAAAACCAGAGAGAAATTCCGAAGGGTCAAAACACAGAACTCACAAATACACTGAGAAGTAACCTAGAAGAATGGCTACCAAAATACACCACAGAGCTGTAGCAATGAGGAGTTTAAATAGGCAGTGATAACGAGTCCAAGGCAAGATTCATCAGCCGTCACTTCCTGGAGATAACCTATGATGTGAGTGACATTGCTGTCGAGCATTTCCTTTTTATTGTCTTGCATTTATTAGTTGGACAACCCCAAGGGTACAGCTTGACAGTACCCTGTCCTCTATGACTGAACCCAGGCAGCCCAGAACGTCCTAGATGTTCACAATGAAACTTTCAGGATGTGGCACGACGGGACCCAGGATCGCTTTTCCGGCTTATCTTCCCAATCAATAAGATACTGGAAACTACGGCATGTGCCGCCATCCAGACCGCATGGACTGGACCACTCGCAACAATACAAGGAGGAAGAGGCTGGGCGACTGGGCAGATGGCAGTGAGGTAAATACTGGCTTAAGCAGTGACACGTGACAGCACATGGGACTAACCTGGAGAGAACAGGGAAGGGCCATCTGATATGCCACCAGGCTAAAGCATCACACAATCTTGAATGAACTGATGTAGCATTTAGCCACAACTTCTGACCGGTTTGAAATGAGGGCGTGGGTCTGCACATCCAGTCGTGTTGTCTCCGTTGGGAGGTGGAGGCTTGTCTCACCGTCATGTGCACTCTTTTCCACACTCTCCTGTACCTTGGCACCACTGCTGACATGGAGGAAGCCACTACCCAGGGTTGTGGCTGTGAAAAAAATGGGGGTTTGTAACCACACTGCAGATGCAAAGTGAGATACGCAATTGGAGAACACGTCCTCCAGAAGGGAAACAACCACCTCCCAAAGCACTACGTCGGCTGTATCCTTGGCTGTAGGATGTTGGGGCAGAGTCTTCACAAAAATGATCTACCACCACCCATGTTACTGCATAATACCTGCAGAGCCGGGGAGCGAGAGTGGAGAGTGGAGAGTGGAGATAACTGTCCATCACCGGTCAGTGATGGCTTTAATTTGGCTGTGGACCATAGCAATGCCCATGGACAGAAATGCAGAAGCCTAAACATGGTGTCAGTGACATGCAAGTGATGTTTTTCCAATTTGGTGTATAGCTTAGGCTTGAGAAGTTGAGTGAGCACTTATCTAACATATGCTGTATGTATTCATCAAGAGAACATGAAATAATAAGTATGTTATCAATGTCACAAATACTAAATCATTTTCAAAGTCAAAGTCAGTTCGGAATGCTCCCCTGCTCTCTGGGGTTTTATGTTCTTGTCTTTCTCCCATTAGCTGGACGCTTAGAAGGTCTTCCTGCCATTCCTTTGTAATGGCTAGGCCTTTGGATAGCCTGTGTTTTATGAATTTTATGCCAATCATTGTACCTGGCTAAACTTTAAATAGTACACAGCGATCTGATTGAAGCAGTTACGACAGGACAAAACTGATTACTGCACCCCTCACATTAGTGGAGAGCTCTAGTAATAATGTACATGTGTGTGTCTCCCATTCGGTCACCATCAAGGTATCCTTCTGTAAGTGATAAAGGGAAAAAAACTAGTGTCTGAGTCAGGAATGTGGCCATTTGTGTAGCCCTTACGTATAGCAGTCAGCTGTTCAGAGAAGGTTTTCAACATCTTTACAACAGAGATCATGACCAAGCACAGTTTAAGACCAATTTGTTTCTCTTGGCTCATGACACTTGTGATAAATACCACTTGATTGTATAGTGCATGGGAGAAGGTGTAGAATTCTGACTGAAAGGTTCTGAGTGGTGCTGTGGGCATCTGGGGGAACCACAGTCCTGTATCCTGTAATTCTCTAGACTCTACTACATGTAGGTTTGATTTAGCTGGACACTTTTTGAGAAGACATATTCATAGCAAATACATACTGTATAATGTGACAGAAAATGCATTTGACCTCATTGAGCAGCAAGGGCAGGTTTGAGGCCAATGGGGGGTCTTGAATAAGTCAATGGGTGCTGACAGGGGAGAAGAAGCCCTATGCTGGCCTGTGAGGGGTCAGTTGAGTTGAGACATAGAAGCAAACCAGCTTCACCACACCTGCTCCAGATCATTGGGGCGTATATGTATGTGATCATGCTTGCTGTGAGGAATCTTGATCCCATACTTTGCTCATGCTGCTTATGCCAATGCAATTAGGCCAGTCAGTCAAGTGTAAGTGTGTTTATCAGCAAATCAAGATTTGGCTTTCGTGCCTTTTGAGTAAATCCTAGGGTACCCTCTAAGATACTTGGTGCATGGCTCTGACTTAGAACTCTAACAAATTGAGCTATAATCCTGCCCTACAATTAGGTTGTCATATATAATAAGTATATAATAAGCAAGTGACGCTTTCTCCAAAGTGGGGCAATGATAAAGTGTTCGCCCTATCGTTTGGCGATTGCGAGGTCGAATCAAGGCAGTGGCACTGCAATCCGTGGCCAGGAGTCTGAGAGAGCATAACTGGCCTTGCTCTCTGGGTGGGAAGGTTAGCATTCCTCTCTCTCCCTGTCAATCAGAGCAACTCTAGCCAATCGCAAGCATTTGTTAGCTCATTGGAAGAGGGATGTTGGCACTCTCCTCCCAGTGTGTTTAGCTGCCCTATATCGATACATGAGCATTAGTTTGAAAAGATGCAGTGGCTTCACGTGCCTCAGGGAAAGCACATGCTGACTTCACCCTCCCCTATCCCTCCTGACCTGAGATGGGGCAGAACTAAGTAGTGGATGGAAAAAGTGGGGTAAAAATGTAACATGGCTCGGTCAACCTTAATACATCAGTCTGTGTATAGAAAGTGCTTCCTGGGCAACAGTCACTTTGTCAAGAGCTTGAGGTTGGTCTGAATTATTATATGTATTGTATTTATTTATTTTTTTAGAGTTTGTTTTGGGAAGCTGTCTTACTTTCACATTTCTCTGTCCTGCAGACCTGGCTAAGGAGTTACATCAAGCTTTTCCAGACGCCATGTCAGCGCTGTGGTAAGTTTCTGCAGGACGGCCTTCCCCCTACCTGGAGGGATTTCCGTACCCTCGAGGCCTTCCACGACACCTGCAGGCAGTGACCCAACAAAGCCTACACTCTACAGGAGTCATCATGGTACCCGCTGGACAAGGGATGAAGAATTACAAGCGAACCATGTGTGTCGTGTATGTGACACTCCTGGCTTTATAACACTTGAAAATATCATCTAATGGGCCAAATGACCAGCCAAGGTTGGTCATGGCCTACAGATCAGAAGCACATGGTTTATACATTTAAGAAAACTGTAGATATGATGCCATATCCCTGTAATAAAGCCTTGTTTTGTATTCTAAACTTTGTTTTTTATTTTTTGTTTTGTTTTGTTTCAGTTATGTCTCAGTAGCTGTCCAAGCCCAAGTTTCACTGAGATGCTTGCTATTGCCACTAAACATTAACTTCTCGCGCTCACATCTAGAGTTTCTCAAACTTTCAGAAACTGGTGTCCTACATATTTTTTGCTTAGCTTTTTACTTAAAAGAACATTATGCCTCAGTGAAGTACTCCAAAGCAAAAGTCAGGCAGCACCGGGGTTTTTTGTTGTTGTTTGTGAGCCTTTTTGTAGTCCCATTTATAAAGAAAAGTTGTTAAATATTTCATGAGTCACTCTTAAAGTAGGAGTGTATTTATTTATTTTTTTCTTTAATAAAAAAAAGTCAACTGCTATAACTAGGTCATAACTTCACGTGTATTCTATGAACACAACTCTTTATGTGAAATAAATTGCTTATCTGGTGGGGGTTTTTCCCCATGTCTTCTAGTTTTGATGTAATAGAATGCAACAAGTGTCTTTTCAACTCTTCCCTTGTCCTGATTTTTTTTTTAACCAGTTTTGTTAATAGGAAATTTTCAAAATATACTTTTGCCATACATGTTGGCGCTGTCTTTAAAAAAAAAAAAAAATTGTATTGACATTCTCAGCGTTAAACCCAAGCACGCTCCAGTAACAGTTGGCTTTTTATAGTACTTTAAAATGTGTGTGAGAAAACAACAAACATCCACACACAGTTTTCAGTGCACAAATGTGAGGTGCCTCAAGCCTGCAGCTCAGTAGTTAAGTGCATTCTTACACTACGGTGACCTAAAAATTATGCCCCCACTCCTCATGTCATACATAATTTAACTAAAGGTGAAAAAGTAAAACAGGATTTGTGCAGGCAGGAAATGTAACGTGGCTATTGTTTGACATGCTGGCATGGTACCTTGGTGGGTTGTGACATACTGTATGTGATCTTAACTGTATGGCATGAATTATTTATTGTTTTTATTACGAGTCAAGGACTCATGAAGCACATCTGCATTAGGAGCAACCTTGTAGAATAAATTGAAAACCTTCCATCTAATAATGCCTACTTAGAATACTGGGTTTAATTTGATTTCATTTAATAACATATCTAAAAGAAGAGTGACTGGGCCACAGATGGAGATGCGGGTACATGTTTTTAAAGTTTTGTAGCCTTGGTGCAGGGAGAACATTTTGACTACCCTTTTTTGTGTCAGATTCATTCTTAACCATAATGGGATGACCATGCTGACGGTCTTGCTTAAGAACCACAGTGTTTTGTTGTGTGTGTATTCAGCGGTACAATAAAACTGGTTGTCATTGCCATTCCTGCTTGCTTGTGAAGGAATCCGCCAAGTGAATCTTTTTAAACTCTAGTAATCAAAGAAATGAATTATTCAGGTTGTTTTCCTGCCTCGGATTTGACTTATGCCCTCCACAGAAACAGGAGACAAGTTTGAGGTATGCATGGAATAATGCAGAATTTCAAAAGTATGCGCATTATATATTTATAAAACTGTGTTTTGTTTTAGTTCATATTATATGGTCTATAATCCATCATAGGACAGTAATACTATGTTTCCTCTGTATTGTGATGCAAGCAAGTGCTGTGTGCTAATAATGTCCTTGTTGGTTATTCATTTTCTGCTTAAAGTTATCAAATGTGCACAGACCTTTTGAGCTCATATCACCTACATGAATATTCCATAATTTTTTCTACCTAATCTCTGTCCACCCTATATGTACAATATGCGTGATTACCATGGATAATGATTTTGACACTTTTTTTCTGTAATAAAGAATGGTGAAAAACTGTTTACTCAAAACTCGCCTATAATGGAAGTCTGAGGGAAGTTGTTGAATTCTGTCAATAAACGTTTAAAATACATGGATATCTAACGAATATATGATGAACTACAACTGTTACACACTAGCAATAAAGATCTTAGGATGAGTCAGACATGAGAGAAAGTCTCACCAAAGCTGCTGTTAAGTAGTTTTATCTAACCTTCGAACGCTAGGGGCAGCGGTTAGGGTTCTGGGCTACTGATCAGAAGGTCAAGCTGCCACTGTTGGGCACCTTGAGCAAGGCCCTTAACCTTCTCTGCTCCAGGGGTGGTGTAGCATGGCTGACCCTGTGCTCTGACCCCTGCTTACTAACAAGCTAGGATATGCGAAGAAAAAGAATGTTACTGTACTGTACTTGTACCTGTATATGTGACAATAAAGGCTATTTATCTGGTGCAATACAGTAAAAAGTCATTCTGGTAACTTGCGCTTTCCTGAAGGTTTTGTGGTGTCCATATGAGATCAGAAGGAAACTGAGGTACCTCCTTGAAGGGCTTTATTATACGGATTTAGAGCTTAATTTACAAATAGCTTTTAGCGAAGAATTCAAGAAAACACCTGTTTTGCAAAAACATTCAAAAACAACATTGACTGCCCACAGACTTTATTATAAACTAGTTTCATGTAAATTGGTTTTCTTTCAAAATCCTTGTTTCTTTCAAAATCTTACACCACAGATGTGGTTCATAAAGATTAAGTTGAAAAAACACTGAAACATTCCTTTAATGACAATAAGGCATTCAAACTTTCTTTAACTGCATTAGATGTGGGTCTAGCTTAGGTTACTCACGCTAATCAGAAGTTCTCACTGAGTATGCTACAGTACCCTGCACTGCGACTCCACATGAGTCTGAATAAAAGAGCTCTATGCAACTTTGTGAGCTGTCTGAAAGTGACTTCAGTTCACAACCTACGCAAGCTGACAAACTTAAAGAGGGGGGAAAAAAGAAGCCCTTCTCAAACAGCCCTTTAACACGGCAGCGTTGGAGTCGCACTGTTCACAGACTGCCTGCTGCTCTGACTGGAAGCATGAGTCAAGATCTAGAGGCTTCACTCAATCCTCAGAGCATTCAACCAAGCATCTGCTTCTGCACGGGAACGTAACATCCGGATCTCACTCTTCAGTTCATAGTGCTTTACTTTGGCACTGGATCATATCTGTTGACTGAGATTAACAGATGGCAATACCATTACTGCAACATGGCATTTGTACTATTCAGTGTCCTTGCTTTTTGGAAAAATAGGTTAATTAAAAAAAGAAAAAATTGGTTTTGTATAGTTATTATACTGAAAATGTCATTTGCAAACTGCACAATGTTGTTTTCCTTATTTGCTCATAGTAAAATACGGTGGTTTATATATGCAACTCTAAAATCAGCACAAATCAGCACTTCCAAGGCCTGGTCCTAGACTGGCCCAGTTTTTGGGTTACCCATTTATTTTGCACACCTTTTTGTTTTCACTGAGCTTTGCATATCTGAATCAAGTCCCAAATAATTTAAAGTACCCATTTGTCATACTTAAAGACAACGTGAAACGGAAATTCAAACTTCGCATTTTTTTCCCCTCAGCGTGACGTATTTCCGAGTGAAACGGCATATTTGGGCGGGCGAGACTTAGGTTTTATCTGCCGGGATTTGATTAGCTTGTGAAAAGTTAATCGGTATCGCTGCGAGCGTGAGCTAACTCAGGGGAGAGGAGTTAGGTGAAACATGACATAAAATGATTGGTTATTTTATTTATTTTTTGTCCCGCCCGCAATTTTACCAGTGACGTAATAAAAAAATCAGAGGCCATTCAGAGGCGGGAAAAAGTCGGTGCACTTTAGTGAAAGATTACGGACAAAGAAGAATTTTGTGTTTTAAGTGATTAGTACAGATGAATCAAGCGCAATCTGATCAAGGACACGTGCTAACAAGGTAAAAAAGGTTTTGATTTCAAGTTGTCTGTAAGTAAAAAGAAAAAAATAAACCCTCCTGGGAAATGACTAACAGTAAAAGTTAAAAGTAACCCAAGTGAAAACAACTCAAGTAGAAGTTTTAAAGTATCGGATATTATTTTTGTACTTGTGTATCAAAAGTACTTTGGTATCAAAAATACAGAAAAAGTGGTAGGATCGTTCCATGTTGTTTTACAAAAAGCTTAATTACAACTGTTAATAGTCTGCCATCTTCTTTGTGCCAAATAATGATGTTATAGTAATACAACTTTTAACAATAAAGTCAAGTCAAGTCAAGTCAAGTAGGCTTTTATTGTCATTTCTCTATGTACCTCGTATACATTGAAATGAAATGTGGTTTCTACAGGACCATGGTGCAACACGCAACAATACAGCAGCACGATACACAGGACTACATAAAGTGCAAATACACGACAGTGAGGACGAGTGCAAATATACACAGAACAATAAATACACAGAACA
>JAOUQW010000029.1:8637539-8661054 GCA_028565825.1 Olivaichthys viedmensis | reverse complement strand
CTTGCTCAAGGGCCCAACAGTGGCAGCTTGGTGGTGCTGAGGCTTGAACCCACGACCTTCTGATCAGTAGCCCAGTGCCCTAACCACTGAGCCACCACTTCCTCTAATACTGATATGTTGTTGTGTTAGCTACGTCTCAGCTTTCTGTATCAACTTGCAGGCTGAAATGTAAATCTCAACTTTCTGTATTAACTGGCCTGTGCCAGCAGGCTAACTTGCATGTTAACAAACCTTTCGTGGTGTCTGTGAGTAAAGTTAAGTTAGATGTGATGTTCCCTGTGTCTGTTATTCTGACGGAAAACACGTTTTACATGCAGCCATACTCTTATGTTTCATTTCAACATCTTTGCATTTAAAGGCAACGACAGACATGGTTTCCTTGATTGGGGGGGTCATTATCCGTTTGTCGCTGAGTGCGTTTGTATTGACGCCTAATGGAAAAGACAAGACAAGACTTGACAATGGCTGATATTTTTATATATTTTTTTCTGCATGCAATTTGAGTTACTTGAGTCACAGGTCAGCGAAGTCTGAATCGAGTCGCACGTCTGAGACTTTTGTCACCATCTCTTCACACCATACTGTAAAAGCAGTTTTGCTGAAGTACTCCACCCTATCTGGTTCTTCTGAGTTCCTGTGAAAGTCTGGGTGCTACATCATTTTAAAATAAAGAAATCAGTGATTCTGACTGTCATAGCACCACTTTAAAGCTTTCGGTCAAGTGGAAAGGTAGTTGGATTCCCCTCTACAGGTTATTCCAGCTACAACATGAACTCAGTTTAACTGAAACAGAAGCGTGTCCAGAAAGACTCTCACTGATTCTTGGCCCACATTCATTCACTGGTTTAGTTCCTGCAAGGCCTGTTTAAGGCTGCGCTCAGGGAGGCACCGATCCCATTTTTCTATTTTTGATACTCAGAAACTTGATATTTGTATTGTATCACCCAATACCTGAAACTGATCCGATACGGACGTCCTTACAGTAACCGAGCCTGCTCTCTGACAGCCTCTGTTGCCAAGTTACATGAAATTTTACAGGCATGATGTTGTCTGGCTTTAAGACAGTTTGTGTTCTATGTTCATACGCGTGTTGGTCAATATCGGCATAAAATGCGTCGCAGGATCAAATCGTAAAATATTTCAAATCTAATACCAGTCCAGCATTTCAGGCCCTAATACCGATACTTGGTGCATCCCTAGCTGTGCTAGTCCTAAAGCAAAAAAAGATGCAATGAATGATTACATCGTATTTTTTAAGCTTTTATGCCACTGTTATTGGTAAGGTTTGATCAGTGAATTGATCACATGAGAGCACACTAGTGATGGAATCATTTAGAGACAAAGAACATTTCTCGGATTAAGTGCTGTTAGCTGGTTTGCTCGATATTGTTATAGTACTGCTTTCTGTTTTGTTAATTATGTTTACGATAAACAACCACAAGTATTGATCTTAAATGGACCCCTAGAATATGGTTGGAAATCTGATGGAGGATTTATAGAATCTGCACTAAATGCATATTTCTGGACAGAGTGTAATATTATAGAAAAAAATCTTTACGAATGCAGGGTCAGAATGAAATCAAATCTAGCAGTCTGTGTTAAAGCATGCAGATCAGAACACAAGGCTGTTTTAGGAAACTTTGGCTTTGGTATACTTCCTCTGTTTTGGATGCCAAAGGCAGTTCCTCCTTCTTTTATGATTGCTTTTGTTGGTCAAGTGTGTTGGTCTCGGTCAGATATTCAGGAAGTTGGCGTTCACGAGTGATTTCACCTGAAAACAATAATGGGCTTATCAGTTTGAATGATAAGATTGGGAACTTCCTGCCTATTTCAACAGTTTAATACCACATCGCTGTTGCGGCTAAAAGTCCTGCTGGGTTGTAACCCAGTGTAGCTCAGAACAATAGCCTCTTACACTCCTAAATGCTAGGTCCAGGTCACTTCTAATTGATCTTGTCCTAACCTATAGAACCAGAGAGTGGGCCTACCATTGAAGAGGTCATGGGATCAATTTCAGCTGATTGTTTGTGCCATTATGGCCTACAGCGCTCCAGAGACACTGCCCTATAACATGAGCCAACTAAGGGCAGAAGGCTAATTGACCAAAGGTAAATGTAACCTGTTAATTTGGGTATTACAGTTTTTAAGCAGCTGTGTTATACTATGGTAGTTCAAGAAAAGCCTGCAAAAGAGCCAAGATTGAACTTGGTGGTGAACATGAATATTTTGGTTATTGACTTTGGTTATAAATTCTCTCACTCACTCGACTTTAACGTTTGTTTACTTTGAATACATTTTTATATTCTAATTTAGCCATGTGGAACTCAAGGTGTGAAGGGGTGTGGGTTGCTACTAGTTTAGCACACTCGCTCTGAGGCGCTACGTGTGGGCTCTGACGTGAAACTCCACAGAACACCCGCACTAACCTCAAGCTTAGTTCACTTGAAAGTGTTGAGGAAATTTCCCCTAAATGGTTTTGTTCACGGTAGTGGCATCATCAGAACGCTGATGTGGCCTGCTTCAGCTCAAGTGTCTGACAAATTTAGTCCACAGATGAGGATCACAAAGGCCCCACATTCTTCCCTCTTCTCTCGTGTGTGTGTGTGTGTGTGTGTGTGTGTGTGTGTGTGTGTGTGTGTGTGTGTGTGTGTGTGAGTAACATAAAAGACTGAAATATCGTGCTGCATTCGAGTGGGAAGTTGCTCCCGCCTTCTAGTTACATGGTACAGCTTACAGCCTTTCACATGGCTGTGTTGGAGTTAAATGTTATTTAATCGAAAGGGGTGTAGGCCTGTATTAAACATGCTGCAACAGGCACAGAGCAGAAGTGCTAGAATTTTTTATCATTATTATTTTTTGGGGGGGTTTTGGTTCTTCACTTGATCGAAGTCGCTGATTGTAAAGTTTCACTCACCGAGTTATTTTTATTTTGTCTTTTATATTTTGGTAGTTGTCTGTTAGGGCCGCACGATTAATCGTATTTGAATCGTGATCACGATTTTTAAATAATTTAAAAAGGTTGACTTCAATAATTGTGAGCTTGGCTTAAGTTAGTATCTCACTTTAGGAAATTACTTGTTTTTTTATTGACTCTGCGTAAAATCACAAGCTCCCTATTGATGTGTTTTAAAGGTCTGGTTTCATACCATGGTGTCTTACAGACATACGTGTGAAGGAAAACACACTTATTATGTATGTGAATGAAATGGCTGTTTTCTGTTGACATAAAATGATACAGTGGAATAAAACTATTTTGTACCTTAATTGGCTGAATAATTGTGGTATCGGTTTCAACTCTGCAAAATAATCCTGATTATGATTTGAGCCATTATGGTGCAGCCATATTGTGTAGTGTAAACATTTTACTGAGACTTTCTTGTTTGTTCCCTTTTTTTCCCCTCCCTCTCTCTCTCATGCTGTCTGTCTCCCGCTGTCTCTCTCTACGCCTCTCAGACTCCCAGCGCTCCAACTTGCAAACCTTCACAATGAGGCTAATAGACAGATTTCACTCGCCCAAGCCAAAAAGGGTGCATTCATCAAAGAAAACATCAAAGCCTTCATCAGAGCGAAGTATCAGGACTCCTGAGAAGCATGAAACTAAGGTAGCTTTGTATGCACGCCACTTGTACACTGACTCTTGTTATCATTATTGTCTTCTGTGATCAACTAAAAACCTCCTCTGTCTTTTCTGGGTGCAGAATCTCAGTCGGTTGGAAGAGCAGGAGAAAGAAGTGGTCAGTGCCTTGCGTTACTTCAAGACAATAATCGATAAGATGGTGGTGGAGCGAAAAGTTCTGGAAATGCTTCCTGGCTCCGCCAGTAAAGTGTTGGAGGCTATCGTGCCTATAGTGCAAATTGACCCCAAGATTCTGAAAAGGTGGGGACTTTTATTCTAATCCTTTCTATTATTCATAGAGATGCAAAATAAAGTCATGTATACGTCTGCTTCTCTTGTGAGTCAATAGTAAAAGATATTCTTGCTTCACAAACAGCTCAGGTTTCAACAAATACATTTCCACTATCTTAGAGTTAGCTCCAGCTGTGCACCACATGTTCTCTGGCCTGAGGCCATAGATTCCCCACTTGACGTTTGACCCTAGATATTAAGATTCTATAAGCATGTTTTGTTCCCGCTCCCTGACCCATAACGTTTTAAGTCGATCTCCGCGCAGTTCGGCCGTGTCATCCTGCCTCAGCCGAGTGCATCAGAGCCTGGGGAACCTCATCCGTTGGTCTGATCAGGTGATGCTGGAGGGAGTGAACCTGGAGGAGAAGGAGACGGTTGTGAATGTTACCGGCATCATCAAAGCCGTGCTGGATGGGGTGAAGGTAATGTTCTTTCATCATCATCATCTCTGTCTTTAGATCTCAAGTGCATGCTTCTATACGTTTCCCTGAATTTACCAGGTACACTTACTGTTTCTTCTTATGTACACATCTAGCTGTCATTTTCTACTTTGATTGTGCTGTGAGCTGAAAGTGGTGTGACCAGTAATCACACTGTCTGTGGTTTCCTGCAGGAACTGGTGAAGCTGGTCTTGGAGAAACAGCAGCTCCCCTCCCCAACCTCACCCACAGCCAAAACTGTCCCATCAATCACCAGCTCAGAGAGGTACAGGACACTAACACGTAAAGCCTTGTACGAGGTTCTCCTGTGTTTTTGCAGGTTGTCCATCAAACGAGCAAGGCAGGGTAGTAAACAGCAAGTAGTGATGGGTAAAAGCGGCAGGTTTGGGAGTTTTCTCTTTTGTAGAGAGACTTCAGAAGTCCGAGCGGAAGGGAGCATAAATCAGCGTTAAGCCTGCAATTGAGGAATATTTGCTGAGAATCGTTCGTAGTTTATGGCTAGGCTTGATTTGTCTTGGCACTACAGATCTGTGCTACTTTGTGAGGGTTTGTTTTTCCTATTTGTATGCTCACATTTATTGATCATTTAAAATGCATTGCATAATGTGTCAAAGTATTTGTTTTAGTATTGGCTTTGAATGTTGAACAAACACAGACCTCTGTAGTCACCCTTTAAATGACATCATTAGAAGCCTGCACCTGTAAAGAAGTGATTATAGTAATTGAAGGCACACGCCTCATGCATTCTTAATGTGCTAATATGATTGTGGTAATTACAGTGTTCCCGAGCCTCCTGTTATAGAGACGGAAGATGAGAGCTCAATAAACTCCTCTGCGTTGAGTCGTTCTACCGAGGCCCTAACGGACGTCCCCGCTGAGGAGGTGGCTCCCCCAAAACCCCCAAAACCCCCACTCCCTGGACTCAAAGTGCCCGAGCATTGGTAAGAAAGCTGGCTCTGATTCGCAGCTCCCTTGTCTCTGTCTCTCATTCTGTCTGCCTATGAGAAAAGTGCCAACTGCTGTTGCATTCATTGGCATAATTAGGCAGATTACATGGCCAGGCGTGTTTACAGATGATCATTCGGTGTTCTCGTGCAGTTCGGTGTCTGTTTAGATGCATGCTGAGTGCTTGACGGTTTCAGTGGCTGCAGCACGAAGCGAGGTCAGATGTGGCTTCTGTTATGTCAGAGCTTTATTTTCTCCAGATGATTACATGGCGCTTTCGCTCGACGCAAACTGTTTACAAGAAGTCTAAACGGAAAGGTGTGAAACAGGCTGTTGTAAATAGTGTGCTTCTTTAGAACTCATATCTTTGTAGAGGTGCAGCATAGCACATTCTGTTCATTCTCCACTTCCTCCGACAAACTGATGTATTGCAAATGTTTTCAGAGAAGTGATTCTACCAGGTTGCGTGCCCTTCAGTAGAGAGAGTGAGCGAGCGGGGGGGCGGGGGCGAAAAAAAAAGATCTGATCAAGGCTAAACTTAAGAGGATTAAGTATAATTAATATGATGGCATTAAATGTGCTTAGGATTTGCACACCGTATCCTGTATAATCATTTTTAAACAACATTTTTAATCTCCTTTATGAAGAAAGAGAGTGGCAGACTTACAGAACTGTAAAAAAAAAAAAAAAACTCACCACTTTTAACTTTACTGAATAAACCCTAGAAATAAATGTTTTCTTGGCAAGTATGCAGCAATAGGAAATGTTTCTCAGCTTTCATAATTAACACTTTTTAATCCGTTCAGCACTGACGTGTTGCATAATAAATAAAAATTAAATTAAATAAAAGTCCAGGTCAGATGAATGCCTTCAGGGCATTTTGTAGGCAGTGCACAACATTTGAAAAGTGTCCCGGAGATTCAGCATGCAGCGCCCTGTTTGCCCCTTTGATTGCACTTCACTCTGCTGCTGGCTGCATGACCGTCACACTTGCTGCTCCCATGTGGTTGCTGTGACTTCACTGCGTCAGATGGAGTGAGGGAGTGAGCAATGAGTTGTTGTTTTTTTACAGTGCCCTACCAATCTTTTACCCTTTACGGCAGGAGAGAGGGGGCATTTATTTCCTGATGGAACAAATTTCCTCATGCTAAGCAATTGCCACATCTAGTTGTATTTCTGACCACTGTGTTTCAAAGTAAAGCTGCATTTGATCCACACGTCACTGTGGAAGTCATTAAGGCTAGAATGGAGACCGTGTCATTTTAATCATTTGTCTGTCTGGAGCACGGTCTACACACTGGATCGATTGTGTATTATGCAGGGCTGTATGTGAGCTTTTAATGTGTGGGGAAACAGTGCTATGAACAAAAATTAATCTGAAAACAGAATCATTTTAAATTGTTCTTTGAATTTCTCAACATAAAACCACATCGCTCTAAAATATACATTAGACAGATAACTCGGGCCTATTTGTTCTGCTCTGAATCTCCTTTCTTTTCTTTTTTTTTGAGCCCTGGTTAACACTTAGATTTTTCCATTCTTTTATA
This sequence comes from Olivaichthys viedmensis, assembly GCA_028565825.1. Classification (NCBI taxonomy): domain Eukaryota; kingdom Metazoa; phylum Chordata; class Actinopteri; order Siluriformes; family Diplomystidae; genus Olivaichthys; species Olivaichthys viedmensis. The sequence continues at coordinate 8,654,215 of JAOUQW010000029.1, read as the reverse complement.
CACAAGACTTGATTACTGCGGTCCTTATTAATATTTAATGTGATGACAGGGAGCATTTTGTTCTTGACAGCTTTGGTTTTCCATTTCTTTATGTGCCAATAAAAAAAAGAAACTTTAATTAAGCTGTCTCCTCTCTTCAGTCCCCCAGCTCTTCCTCCTAAGAAGCGCCAGTCAGCTCCGTCTCCTACCCGAGTCGCCGTCGTTGCGCCGATGAGCCGCGCTACGAGCGGATCTAGTCTTCCCATTGGCATCTGCAGACAGGTGCTTGTTATATGAGCTGTTCGGTTTTAATGAGTTAAATAAGTCTGTGAGTAAAAATGCACTCTGATCTCTTGATTGTTTTGTTTTTGGGTGCATAGCTATTTTAATGACACTTGACTATAATTCTAGCATGTAAAACGAAAGGGGGAAAATGGTGCAGACAAATATAGCCAAGACACAGTGAGAATGTACAATGTGCAAACATGAGGACATTTAAAATATAATCTTTTGTTCCTCTGAATGCTGTTCGTGTTCTGTATTCGTGCGCGGTTGGCTAACTCTGCCATGTTGACCTCCAGGAGTATGATGCAGATGGCTTACAGAGACGTTTCTCTGGCGGCAGCCACTCTTACGGTGGCGAGTCGCCGCGTGTTTCGCCCTGCGGCAGCATGGGCATGCTGAGCAAGTCGGATGAGCAGCTGTCCTTACTGGAGCAGGACAGTGGACAGTGCTCTCGCAACACTAGCTGTGAGACTCTAGGTGAGACCTTGAGGCGTTTTCTTTTAAACAAGTTTCAACACACAATTTCCCTTATTCTTAGGAATTGTCTACTCTTCCAAATGTGTGTGTTCATAACTATAACTGGTCCTCTGGTGTCTTGTTCAGATACGGCAGAGAGCTACGACCCAGACTACGACTTCCTCAGAGAGGACTTGTCCAACGTGGATCAGATCTCTCTGCCTGCCGGAAGCTGTCTCAGCCCCCTTCCCGAGTCCCATCGGGAGTCGTCCTCCTCCTCCTGTCCCGGCCAGATTCCCTACGGTTCTCCGTCTTTCCATCACCCTGCTCCTCCTACACACGCTCTCATCACCCCTCCTGCTCTGCCCGAAAAGAAGCGACGCAGTGGCAACCCCCAGACCCCTTTCGACGGCCTGGCGTCTCGAGTCGCCTTTGAGCGCCTCCACTCCCACTACGACAACGTCACAGATGAGGAAATGCCCGTGCCACCCTTCCCTCTGTTCCCCCTGATCACTCCCATGGCCCCTTGCACCCCCGCTGAATATGGGATAGACTTCGTCACCTCTGAGAATGCTTCCATGCCTCAGTGTCCTCCACCTCTACCTGAGAAGAAGAGCCGACACAGTAAGTATTAGGGCTGTCACATTTTTTTATTTTATTTTAAGAGTTGCATTTGAATTTTAATGCCCTAAAAGAGCTCTTTAGTATTTGAAAGCATTGAAATATTAATTAACCTATAATTTTATATCGTCACAGACATCAGCAGTAATGCTACACAATGCATTCGTATTGCAGAAACCACGAAAGGTTAGCTGTGGTAGGAGCCTGATTGGAGCTACCTAGGTTTTCTCTGGTGCTGAGGGGAAGACGGGAAGCTTGATTTTTAATGGATGTTTTGCTTCATACAGATGTTTGATCATTTACAGATACACCCTGTGGGGGGGGGATTAAGTGATGTAACAGGGGTTGTACCATTTGGGATTTAAATGCCTCACTCAGGGGGACAAAGGCAATGCACAGCGGGATCTAACCGGCAGACCTTCAGCTGCTTGTCAGTAGTGCTAACCACTGGGCTGCCTGCAGCGTTGAGCGGTACTGTCTGTGCCTAGCTTGCATGCTAATTCCTGCAAACTGATTCCCAAACAGGAAACAAAGATCTTGTTTAGTTTAGGTCAAAAGCGAATGCATCATTATTTTGGTTCAACGTGGAAGAAGTGTTTGCATGAACGTTGTTCCTTTGTCTGATCACCTGTTTGGATTACCGGCTTGCCTTAGATGCTACAGAATTACTAACAAAAAGCTCAGAGAGAAAATTAACAATTGTGTACAAAAAGATGAAAAATTTGTTACAAAATTCAATTAAATGTTTTTGCCATGTGGTATCATTGTGTGATGCGGCACTCGTAGCCGATCAGCAACGATCGATTGAGTCGTTCACTGCTGCTCTCCGTCGCTCTTTGGCACCTAGTGAACCTAATGGTACTAATCTTGAAGAGCTACCAAAAACCACACAACTGAAACCTTTGGTACTGGATCAGTGGCCAGTGAAAACAGCACGGTTCCTGTTTTTTGGTGCCAAAAGTTCCAGTATTTTAGCAGTGGAAAAATGCCAGGTCAAGCGCTCTGATTTATATGATTGTTTCAACTACAGTTCCACCAGTATGAAATTTCGAGAAAAACTATGACAAAACAAGATGGCCGAAACCTTCGTATCAGGAATAGCATTGTGTGCTGAAGTTCTTGCATAATTCTTTTCGCTCGTCTATTTAATCTCTTTAGGTTGTTTGGTAACGGTGATCTCCGATCTAGTGTGAGGTCATATGGCATAATGTATTTGTTTGTGAAATCTTCTTCAATACATTACAGGCGTAACCCTCGACACAGGAAATGACCTCACACTGAGTGGCCCTCAGAACATATGATGTTTGGGATGTGGTGGTGGGTGGGGAGGTGATGTCATACTCTGCATACTGACTGTGTGCTGTATAATAGGGAGGTTTATACAGGGCTGCTTTTGTTTATTTCCACTTGTAACACTTTTGGTATGTACTTTGAGAGATTTCCTCCAGCATTTTATAGCTCTGATGGGAGACCTATAAGAACCGTTTTGTGCTAATTAAGCCTTGTGATAATTTTCTCAGCTATTTTGAAGGGTTTTTTTTATTTGTGAATGGGGGATTATTGAACAGTCGAGGTCTAACGTACGAGTGGTTTTGAACTGCAACGTAGTGATCCGTGTATTATCAGTGAGAAAAACTAAAACTAGGTTGAGTATGAATCATGGGAGATTTGGGCCTATAAAACATGTTGGCTACAGTTTACAATCCTCCTGAGACTTTGAATCACCTTTATGGGGTGAAATGTGGGTCACTGCCTCGGTAAGTGTAATCGAGACAGAGAATGTGGTGTGTGTGTGTGTGTGCGTGTCCGCTCGTTTCGCTAACACTTTCTGCCTCGTGACTCGCAGTCCTGAAGTACATGCAGTTTGTGGAGGACTATTCGGAACCGCAGCCGTCCGTCTTCTACCAGACGCCTCAGAGCGAGAGCATCTACGAGCAGCGCAACAGGCTCTTACAGGAAGTGTACGGCTTCAACGACTCATTCAGCAGCAGTGACTCGGTGCACGAGCCTCTTCCTCCTCCAGCGCTCCCACCCAAACAGAGACAGCTGGTGAGCTCCACGTACCATTATACATACCCACTTTCAATCTCTTTTCCTCTTACAGGAACAGTCATATACAAACTCAGACTCAACACACAAATACATGCTGTAGGCTAATACTGTACACACAAACACTCTCGTGCAAATGTTTCCACATGCAGAAACACTGGATCGTGCACTAGGGCAGTGGTGCCCAACCCTGGTCCTGGAGTACCCCTGCCCTGCACATTTGAGTGTTTTTCCTGCGTTAACACACCCATGTTGACTCCGAACGGGCCTGTTAATTACCTGATTAGTTGGATCAGGTGTGTTCGAGCATGGAAAGCTACAAAATACGCAGGGCAGGGGTACTCCAGGACCAGGGTTGGGAACCACTGCACTAGGGCTATCAAATCTCTTTTAAAAGTTGTATTTGAATTTCAATTACTTGCAAGAATTTTGTATTCGAATGCATCTGAAACACATGTACAGTAGCACTACACACTTCATTCGTATCGCATAAACCACAAAGGCTGAAAATTGCTTCACAATCACAATGAGACAGGATCATAAGTTTATTATAAAATGTAATGTTTCAGATTTGTCTTTTTATATATTTACTCACAGTATATAATTCATGAGCATACATTAAACTCCGCCATCTTCAACGTCATGAGGTTTTTACGCAGGAATGTATATATTTATTTATTTAACCCTTGTGTAGTCTTAACATTCTGTATACTCCCCTTGCCCTAAGGGTCAAAAATGACCCCAAGACAATCTTTATACCCTGGTGGTGTACAGTTTTCATGGAAATATAAACAATGAGGCAGAGTTTTCACTTTTTTTAATGTTAGGGTCACTCTAGGAAGGGTCACCAAATTTCAAGTTGAAAAAATATCATTTAGGTGGTTTTCTCTGCTGTTAAACATGGTGGCGGCTCATTTTTGACCCTCAAGACAACACCAGGGTTAACCCCCCTCAGTTTGTCCGAGTCCCAAACGGCTTCCTATTCACTATGTATGCTCTCTACATAGTGTATGACATTAAGGCGTTGTAGACCCTATGCAGTTCACCACACACCTAATGGAAGGCCATCCGAGATCCAGCCTGTTGGAAATGAACTGCTTCCTGTAATTTAATGTCACTTTTTGGTCGCATACTTTTTCATTTTTATCTATAATTAGAGAATCGATGCGTAATTCAAATATATGTGGTGAAATTTTTTTAATTCAGACCCCTTTTCCTACATCAAGGGCCATTTGGCCAAAAGGTTTAAGAAACACCTGTTTCGATAGACTTATGTTTGTTGACAAAAAGTAGTATTGTGGATTTTTCACTTTGAATATGTACGTTATGAAAAATTGACGTCATTCTGACGGCGTTAGTTAGTGTGCACCCTTCTGCTCCCGTACTCCAGACTTTTGCACAGTGGTGTGTTTGGCTCCCTCCCTCTGTAAACAGCAGTTATGTGTTTAATCATACTTATTTTCCATTGGATTACCGTGTCACAGCAGACACACTCTCATTAGGCACAGTCTGCAGTGGCTGATATGACACGCTGCTGATGGGAAGCCGCACAACGTTTTTTTTCTACAGGCTGCTTCACTTGATGTGTCATTGGTTTTGTTTTTCCTTTCACTATGAGCCTATTATGCATTTCATCATCTTCCTGTGATTCTGAGTGAACATGCTAGGTGTATGTGTGTGTGTGTGTGTGTGTGTGTCGGATACTAATTAGCCCCTTAGTGACATACGTAATGCCCAGATGAGGTGGTTCAGGATCAGGTCTGGGGGTTTGTTCTCCGGCTATCACTGATTATTGGAGCGCCCTGTCTTAGTTTGGTGCATCATGTTGAGTTTGTTTTTTTTTAAATTGAATTTACAACCTCTTTCTTTATATTCCCTTTATGGGTGCTGTGTTTATTTTTCTGCACCGTGCACTATTCTCTCAGGATTAAAGCTGGCGGATAGGTGCGACTTGGGAAAGCACCTGTATGTAATCCGCTGTTTAGAGAGGCTTGGTTTAAAGAAAGTAATTCACCTTTCTCAGACGGAGAAGCTAGAATAAGCTGATTGAGTTCCTGTCTGCACGCTTCTCTTTTCTCTCAGTCCATCATTTATTTTAGACCCTGAAGCGAAGACTTGACCTTCAGTCCACTGTGCTGACTGTTGAGCTTTGCAGAAGCTGGACACGGCAACTAGGCCTTTTTTTAAACGCTGCTACTGTTTGTTTCTGCTTTATTTTAATCTCTGAGTTTTCTTGTACCTTTTAGTCTTTAATGTTGATGAGCCAGTATGACTCAGCAGAACAAAGTGTGAGTGTGTAATTTAAATTCAGCATGCTAGTTATTTAATGGTAGACCACAGGCTGCACGGTAATGACTAAAATAATCATTCTGATTTTTCAGCCCATTTAGAAACAAAGTAGTTCTATTGCACTCGATCATAGATTTTTCTTTCACATTGTACATTTACAGGCATATATTTTCTCAAATGTGTAAATCTTTGAATAAAGAAAAAAGACTGCTCCTTAGTCACATTAAAGGAGTGCGTCTTTTTAAATTCTAAATATCAACAAAATTAGACTAGAAATTCATAAAAGTGTGCAATCGGACCGTTAAAACGGGTAGAAACTTGTGATTTTATGCACCAGAATCAATCAAGACTTTTATTTTTATTTAGCTAAGCTCACCACTATTGCTGTATGTTTAATTTATTGAGGAAGCCTAAAATTGGGAACACAGTTAAAATAATTGTGCAGTTAATTATGCAGTTCTAGTATATCAGCAGCAGCCATGATTGTACTGTTACTGTGCAGGCTGTCCCTCTGTTTCTTCTTTTTTTTCCTGAACAATTATTCTAACTCCCTAATTCGATTAACCTTTTTTCTCTTTATAATCCCTCCCTCCTCTTTCTTCGGCAGCCTCCACCCTTGAAGCATATGATTCGCTTTTGTTTTTTGTTTTTTCTAGCTTATCATGCACTTATCTGCTCTGCTTCTATAAATAATCTTCTCTTCTGCAATCTTCTCTTATCTCCACTCCTTTCCTGTCCTAGGCCTCCTCTCACTCTGCGTCTCCTTCCTCATCTTCCTCTTCCTCTCTGTCGTGCCACCTGCAGCCGTGTGCAGGAGGCCTGGGTTCTGCTGAGGTGGACGCTGCTCTCAGCCTGTCCGCCTCAAGCTCCTCTCTGGGCTGCCAGGCTTCTCCTCCTGCTGCCATGGTGAGTCCTGCCTGCTTCATACTCACACCTTCACTGCCTTACTAACCCTGAGTGCCTTTTATTTCCATAGTATGGGCCTACCGTCAGACTTATTTATGCTAAAAGAGTACCTAAATGTGGTTTCCAATCCCAGTCGCTGCATAGGTTATATGCAGCTTATATTTGTATGCGAGTTAATTGTGACTGGTCTTAGTTATAAGTGTTTGATAATTGTATTTCATGTATGCCTTTATTCTTTTGTGAATTTTCAAAGCCCCTGTCAACTTATTTTCAGAATTGGTCGATTACCATTAGCTAGAGCCTCTGTGGTGAATTTACGATCGAAAAGAAAGAACAATGTTGGGTTTTTCAGTTGAGAGATTTCACAATTTTTTTGTTCTGCATTTGTCTGTTGGCCGGTTTGAGCAGAACTAAATCGGGAGTAGGTGACCTCAGGTAACCTCGTGTATGAATCAGAAATAGCAGTATGCTTACATCAGCTATCCGCCTTACCCCGACCACAGAAATTAAAATGACTTCTTTCCCGCTCCCTCAGCATCTTTTCCCTATGAGCAACCGTGATTAAAATTGCATTTAGCTAGCATAGTAAGCAGTTAAATGTGAGGTGCTTCTGCACAGTTCTGTAAAGCTGCTTTGTGACGGTGTCCATTGTTAAAAGCGCTATACAAATAAAATTTAATTGAATTGAATTAATATGATGATATTCTGTGTAGTTTTTGATTCGCGGCTTGTCGTTCCTACCCGCTTTTCGAGCACTGGCACCGTCAACGAGTTGTTCATGTTGCCGGTGAGACGCGACTGCCGATCGTTACACAATCTGACACGCCCACGCAGTTCTCTGAGTTACTGTAATTAAATTGCACTTTCTTGAATCTGCCTTTGGTAAATTCTTATGAAGTGACATATTTGTAGTATCACAAAGATTTTTTTAATTTTTTGACAGAGGCTATAAAATCTAGTCCTGCTTTTTTCCTGCCTCTTTACAAGATTTCTGTGAGCTAATCAGGTGTGTTTACAGCAGGAAAAACATTCAACTGTGCCAGAGACAGGACGTGGTACTTCAGTACTGGGGTTGGGGAAACACCACGGCAGAATCCGATCTGAACTGGAAAAACTGTCTCATCCACTGAGCAGGAGACTGTAAAAGGCTGCTGACGTGCCTCCACTTGTAGACACTCACTCATTCACTGGAATCATTCACACTACTCACTAATACAGAAAGTTAGGTACATGCATTTTACTTTATGGGAATCACAACCCCTCATCGTCACCCACAAAGTACGGCTAGTAAACATTATAATCACCCAGTCTTCACACGGAGATTTCAGCCTGCTCAGGGAGTGTACTCTTAGAAAGCGGGACGCTCGCACAGAGGTGAGTCAGAGTCAGTCGGGCTGCATTCAGACAGGAGTTGATTTTCCTTTTACACCCCTGGGTCTGTGTTTCAGCACGCTCCAGAAGTAATCACTTACTGACATTACGGCGGCTTTAAATGAACGTGATTCATGTTGGAATTTTTTCCCTGTTTTGACTTGATGGGGGGAAATATCAGATGTGTTTTTATTTGGATGTTTCAGGGATGTCCAACACCCAATTTCCACTGACAAGGTGCCGGCGCTGGATAAGGGAACCAGCAAATCAGACGCTGGTTTCCACCAGTTTATGAGCTGAACCATTACGTAATCAAATGTCTGAGTTGTTGTTGTCTGTTTTTTTAAATTTTTTTAAATGCACAGTGTAAAATAATAACCATGCACTCCTATTTCACCATTCAAAGTCAAATTCTTCATAGTCTATTCACAGCACGGCGATATGATCCATGTCGTTTTTATGCTTTTAGCTATTTCTTCTGAGTGTGTAACTCCTGTTTGGTTTGTTTGCGATTGCCAGTCATCCATTTGGTTCTTTATTAGACCACAGTAATATTTCAAAACCCCTGCACGGTTCATGTCTTATTTTGATGTTGGTCACGAAAATAACTGGAGTTGTTTTTAGTTGTTGTCATGGCAATGAAATAACGCTGCTGGTTCTTGGTTCCAGACCAGCAGCATTTTGATGCTGGAACCGAACCAATTTTGCCAGCCGAGAATCAGTCCTATTTTGGTGGAAAAGAGCTGAACGGTCTTAGATTAGACACTGGCTCGAGAATCAGCAACGGCATCGTGCGTTGTCGGTGGAAAAGGGCTAGAATTCGACTTTTTGCCCAAAGGTAGACACATTTCCACATTATGAGCAACCGCATTCCCAGACCACATGTTTTGGATTACAGAAAACTGTGTGCGCGTGTCGTATTGTCTCGCACACCGTGGCAGAAAATGGAAAACAAATAAAAAAAAATAAAAAAAATTGAATCACTTTCTATTTGTTTTTTTCATCTACCGCGTACTGACGGTTACTGCCAGCTTTGTGGCTGATGGAGTAATGGGCAGTGTGACTGAATGCGCTCATGTCTCTACTGATACATTACAGCCGCAGTCAGGAGAAACCCAATCAGCGTTCTGGTCACCTCAGGACTTTAGCAGAGAGCAAGCCAACCATGTGTGTTGGATGTTTTAGGGGCTGCATTCTTTCAGACATAGATTAAACATAGTCGTAGACTAAAAGTCTCCATCTCCCTTGCCAATATATATTAGATCGTGATTACTCTGTGTCTGGAAAACTAGCATAGGATAGGGTAGTGGGTGTTCTTGTTGATTTTTTAAAAGACTGTTATGGTAGTAAAACCTAGCCTGGCAGCTCTAGCGATTCTCGATTGTGGCTTTGCATGCTTTCTCTGGCTAGTTCTTTCTTTCTTTTTCACTCTGTTTCTCTTCCTGTTTTAAATCTGGAGCCCAGTCTGGGGTGTATTAGTTTGGCCTCTAGGCCTGCATCCCGCTTCTGCTTTCTGTCTGACGCCTCTCCGCCTCTGCTCCTTCTCTCTGTAGAGTCAGAATGCTAGTGACGAGGGCGGCGACGGTGAGTATGTCAATCTGTATTCATCCAGCCAAGCCAACGGAGACCTGCCGCTCTCGAACGGTGTAAGTAGCAGGAGCCACACTGCACGAGTTGCAGCCAAAGAGCCCTGTGTTTTTACCCCTGTGCCTTGGTGTGTTCCCCTAGTGCATCTTGGAGAGCCATTGTTTGTATCGTGCTGCTCTGGTAACCTGGGCGGGGAGGGTGTTGTTGCATGTTTTATATAATGACTGAATGTCTATTGACGTTCTTGATAGCTTTATTTGCACTAAAACAGCCTTCTATGGAGCCCATACACAGTGGACCTGCTCTGAAACACAGTTTGAGCTTTTGTGATAAAATTAGGTCATTTTGTAGGTTTTGTAAGTTATGTGTATTGTTCATTTAGGCCAAAGGGGGACTGTAAAACAAAAAGCATGCTCTTGAGTACTCCAGCATTTTTTTTTCTTCTTCAACCTAATGGGTAGTGTATGTGATCTTACCACAGACAATAATTTGAAACGTTGATTTGAAACTCACTGATGATGAAAGCCTAAGGGCAGTTGTTGGTGAATCCGTCTGGACGGTTTGTTTTACTGGGAAATTGTGTGCACTATGCCGTCCTGTAAAATGCATTAGATTGTGTCTGAGCTTTCCCCAGAAGTTGTCAGAAGTCTTTGTGCCTCGATCCCGGTGGTGTGCAAGTAGGCTGATTTTTTAAAAGTTGTACCTCTCCATCACCAGCAACACGCTCAGCATAATGCCATATGTGAATGTCCTGCTTTATTCTTGAGACATTTCTCCTCTTGTCGTTCCCTTGACCTGTTGTGCTTAACACTGATGAGTGAAATATCACTAAATGTTTAATTCACTGAACTGTCCTATTTTTATGAACACCGTCAGTATGTTTGACTTGTGCAGTTCCTGTGGGTTGTTGTCTTAGAGCCTCTCTCTTGTTGCCAGGACCCCAGCTGTGGAGTGGAGGACTCGCTCCCTGACTCTGCCTCGGACCACAGCAAAGAGCCGACCGACTCGGAAAGGTAAGCTACAATAGAACAGAGCCACAGCCGTTCAAAAGGATTGAAGTAAGCGCTAATACTCAGGAGTGCAAACTATGTATGATGTAATTAAGCTGGAGAATACTAACAGAATTCACACCGGACAGTAAACACACAGCTAGTGCTGGGCAATATGATGTGACTGATATCATGATATTGTCACAATGTACCTACCTGACTCCAGTAACATAGAGCTGATTAGAGGTTAAAATCTATTATTGTATTGGATGTTTTATTTTCCCCTCCTTTTTTGTTAAATAACAGTATTGTTAAACTCTGTTAAACTGTTTTTTTCTTTCTTTTTTTTAGTTTTTTTTTTACACAGCACTACTGTTTTGCTGGCATTTTGTTAGCGAGTGTAAATATTGTAATACACAATACAGTATATATCGTGAAATGGTATTGCCATACCGCCTACCCCTACAAACAGCATATGTGAGTTTCTTCTGGGTACCTATGTTGGTGTAATAATAATTAATACAGTACAAACGCTTTGCTCTGCAACTACTTTTGCCTTTGGTGAGAATTGGCCTTAACTTCTAATAAACATAACCACAAGTAACAATGATCATCAATCATGTTAGCAGGTAAAAGCGCAGCAAAAGAGACACAGACACGCAGACGCACTCAGAGGGAGTACTTTTAGTTATAGTTGTTTTTTTTATTATTATTATTATTATTATTTTCCTCTTATTTAAACTGGAATACAAGTTCTATCATGACATGTGCATGAGTAGTCTAATTTTTCCTTTGAATCAGGGTGCAGCTTTTTTAGAGCCCATTATACACCAGTCGCTATATTATATTTACATTAACATGAGCATACAAGGAACTTGCTGTTTGTACGGTCTGGCTTGGCACTTGATGTTTAAAAACACACCTCTAATGTGTATTTGTTTCCCCTCTTAGCTGGAAGCAGAAGTGTGCAGACTCGGACCTGAGCTCGGAGGAGCTGGACGAGCTCTCCCTGGTGGACCATAATGAGATCATGTCACGCATCACACTAAAGCAAGAGGTAACATCCTTTTAGTGCCTCGCCCCTCAGATTCATCAGTTATTCTAGCACATCTCACCTGGAGAGCAGTGGGCATGTGGGCGGGAGGGCGCGTTAGGGCGTGAGGGCGTGTGGGTGTGCGAGGTCTGGCTTTCGTCCTACTGCACGATTCTTTATTCACCATGTGGGTTAGAAGCACCGATGCAGGCTTTAGCCAAAGAGCGCTGTAAGGGTGCATAGAGGAGACTCCTGAGCACCCTTTTAAACCACAAATGGAGAAATGGGACCACCTACGGCTTTGTGGAGCTCATGTGCCTGCGTAAAAAGGTCGCAAGTGAGCCATTTGGGACAGGGCCGTGATAACCCATAGCTTTAAAAAATAAATAAATATAAAAGTTGAATTTTGTCTCAGCAGCGCCTCCTTATGGCGACGTGAGAGACCTGCATTCCTGCTGTGTGCTATGCAGGCCAGTAGTGGAAAGCGTGTGCAATGCTGGTGTTCATGCTGCAAGGTCAAAGTAGCTGCAAAGATCACACACCCCCTGCCAGAGAGTGCAGAATCAGACTACTGTACACACAGGGGGTATTTATAGACAGACTTCCACTCATCTGTAACCTCTGTCTATACAGCTTGTTTATCTGCAATACAGCAGATGAGTCAGGTGTTCTGTGATAAACAAACCAACACAAAAAGCCACGCTTGGGTTTTATCGACTTATTTATAGGGAAAGATTTGATCAGTTGTTTGTTATATGTTCTTATTTCACTTTCTCTCTCTCTCTCTGAAACAGAACGACGATTGGCCTGATGTCCGTGCGGGATCGGGGGACATTTTATTAGTTCATGCAACTGAAACGGATCGCAAAGGTGCAGTTAATTCACCTTAACCTGTGTGTGTGTGTGTGTGTGTGTTTGTATGCTCTTATGTTTGCATGGTCCTCTTATTTCACCTGGATTTACTTCTCCTTTCACCATAACATCGTTGCATCATATCATATTCATCTTTTAGATGTCATCTCTTGGGTGCAACAAGCAAGTGAAGTGGCCGTCACATAATTCGCTTTTAAACGTTATCAATGGGATGCACAGCGCGAAGCAGAATTTGAGAGTCCATGTACTGTTCAAATAGTTTCTGTGCATGGCAGCCAATAGGAGAGCAGTAGTTGTGATGGTTTGGTAGTTTCTCACAATAAGTGAAATATGGGAAAATTTATCATTTTGAACACCAGGAGCTTCTCAGCAACAATATTCTAGTCAGATACCGAGACCATCATAAAAAGCTCCAGCATGCAAGCCAGTGTTGGTCCATGTGCGTCTTCCAGGTTAGTATTTAATAGTATTTCAGTTTAGAAGTAGCCTAAAGTTGCAAGCTAATGTTAGCTAGTGTACAGCACGGTATCTATGCTATGATCTGTGTGTCGTTATTGTATTGATGCACAAATTATTTGATGTAGCGCCAATTACATGTCTGGTTTCTCTGCTACAGCAAGTGCTGCAAGTAGCTGGCCAACAGACAGCTACTGATGTTCTATCAGTTTGCAGCGTAATCATATAGGTCTTTAAGTATCTACAGTACGTAATGTTTCGAGGTTCTTGTCATGATAGCTAAGGCGCTTTTGTACATACCACCAAAGAGCTGTGTTTCAGATAAACCTTGTGATGACCACCTGTTGCATGTATTATAAATGGAAAATGTAATGTGGCCTACAGGCAGGCTTTCTAGCTACCTTATAATAGTGGGCGCACACAAACGTCATTTGTGGGTTAATAGCTCCCCCTGGTGGAAAACAAAAATGTAAGGATTTTCAAAGGCAGTCAAAGCAGAGAAAAGTTTAGTATGAGGATATTTTTCACTCTAATCCCCGTCACAAGCAGGTTTTTTTTTGAAGACGCTAAATTAGGTGGACGTGGTGAATGGAATGCAGGCTCATGTTTTTAATGTTAATGTTTTGTGTTCTGGTTTTAGATCTGGTTTTATACTGTGAAGCCTTCCTGACGACGTACAGGACGTTTCTAACCCCAGAGGACCTCATTAAGAAGCTCCACTATAGATATCCTTTCAGAGCTGCATGAAAAGCCTGATCGTAGAACAGAACCGCAGCAGAGCCCAAACTCAACATGGTGCCGCAAACCCGTGCGATCTGCTTCATTTTGGCAGAAAACAAGGACATGGCTTCCAAATAATCACTCTAACTGCTTGTTATTTCCAATAATCACTACCACTCCGCACTGTCCACTCGAGAAATGGCATGATGCTGAAACGAATGTCAAAGCGGTTTTGACAGGCGATATTGCATGACGGAGAAAACACACACAGGTTAAGGAATTAGTTTTAAATGCGTTTAATGGTTTTGATTGTTTTTTTTTTCTTAATCACTCGACACGTATACCAGGTTTTCTCACAGCTCAGACAACATTAAGAAGCGAGTCAGCAAAAACACGTTCTTTGTGCTGGTGCGTGTGGTGGATGAGCTTTGGTGAGTAGATCACTACAGATTTGACAGTTTCTCTGCTTGGTACAACTCACCTTTCCTATTTACTTGAAAATCTATACCAAAGACATTACACATTTCTAAAAATGTGTGTAGAAGTGACCACACCTTATTGAAATGTTTAGCTTTTATTGTGTATACGGCCCTTTTAACAGCCAGATAGAGCTCAGATCTGCTGTGCTATGGCCCCTCTTGGCTTTCAGTTGAATAATTATGACGTGTGTGGTTGTATCCTGTTTCTGTGGCCAGTTTGGTGGAGCTGACAGAAGACATTCTGAAGCAGCTGATGGACCTGGTTGTCAGTCTGGTGTGTAACGGGGAGCTCAGTCTGGCCCGCGTCCTCCGCAAGAACATTCTGGATAAAGTGGAGCAGAAGAAGCTGCTTAGCTACACCAACTCGATGAAGACGCTAGCTGCCCGCAGCGTCGCCGCCCGGTAAATGCGCACCCCAATGCATGGATTTAATCTCTTTGTCGCCGGATAAATGTCTGTCATATCCATCTTTATAGAGGGCATTTTTGCAGGGGACGGTTGGGGAATGTTAGCGGAAAACGTACCGTTGTGCTTTCAAATGCATTTGTTAATGAGCAAGTTTCTTCCTGGTCTTTTTGTCGCTTTGGTAAAACTTATACACGTCTAAAAAGCACAAAAATGGCAATCAAGCAACAGAAACATCAAAGCATTAGAAACACTGGCTTTTTAAAGTTTAGGTTAAATAAAAGCACTTTTGTATTACTTAGAAGTTGTTTTGATGCCTTCTAATGTGATGTTGGAATGTGAAGGGCGGAATATATCGATATATAAATATTACAATATACTGTATAATGTACATTAAAATATATATAAATATAATTATTATATATTCGTTCACCCTATTTATCAAGAATGTTTTTCGTTTTAATCCCTGTGAATGTTCAGCAATCTGGACATCAGATTAGCGCTGAGGTAGCTATGATTTTGTGTTTAGTTTTGGTTCTAATAGTGTGATGCAATGGACACATTTCGGTTGTTTTTAAGCATGTGAACAGCTCTGTTTCGTTTAAACGATGGACAGATTTGTCATTTAGCATATGGACAGGTTTCTGTTTTTCCTTACCATCCTGACCATGTTGTGCCCCCCCATAGACCTGGTACACTTCATGACTTCCGTAGCCATGAGATCGCAGACCAGCTCACGCTCCTGGATGCAGAGCTGTTCTACAAAATAGAGGTATTCATCCTCCTGTCACTTTTAAATGGTGCAAAGTGTGTTTGGATCATGGCTCACATTAGGGATATTTAGGGTAATAAATGCATGTATAATGGGAGCGATTTTGTTTTCTCTGACACAAACCTTTGTCTGTAGATCCCTGAGGTGCTGCTGTGGGCAAAGGAACAGAATGAAGAAAAGAGCCCTAATCTCACCCAGTTCACAGAGCACTTCAATAACATGTCTTACTGGTATGATCCAGTTCTCTTTTTCTTTTTAATAACACTTAATGTCAGTCAGATTTGTGTTTTTCCACTGCACATTCAAAATTAAGAACTGGCCCAACCAGATAACAAAGGAACTTTTGCAAGGGTTGCAATTTATTTTCCACAGAGGCCACAGTAAAAGTGACTGCATCATCATCATTTCAGTTTATAACAACACTATTTTTCTGCATGAAAAGAAGCACTTGGATTAACATTGGTTCTTTCTCTGATTGGCTGGAAAAAATACTGACAAAAAACAGATTGAAATGTTTGCCAGCGACAAGACAAAAAAAATTGCTCCATGACGAAATTAAATAGATTTTCATTTCAATTGATTATGGACATAAATATGACAAAATGAATATTAGCACTTTAACGGGCAAAACCGTGAAGTCAGCACCTCGTATGATCAAGAAACTTGGTTTGTGCCATCAGAATTATTGCTTGTGTTGGTACGGTTTTTGAGAAATCAAGCGTTTGTCCGAGAAAGCACCACAATGTTGCTTTTGACCGTACAAACTCGCTACTGTTGTTTTTTTCCCCATTATTTTATTCAGCTTTTTTCTTACCTTGCTATTCGTCTACGTGTTGGGTGTTGCACATTGTGTGATGTAGTATGCGTAACCAATCAGCAACGTGCCATGCTTCTAGCCCCGCCCCTGAGTACAGTTATGGCGCTTTTTCACAGAACAGCAAATCCAAACCCAGGACCAACTATATCCTGGCCAAGTACAGTCATCGGTTTCCCATTGTATAACGCTACCTTAAAAGTAGGAAGAGTTTCTCTGGAGGTTATCAGGTGGTGACTAGTGATCGGCACGAGTAATAAAATACTACTCAATTTTAAATCTAAAAAAAAAAATGAAACCTGGCATATTCTATTCTATTCAATTCAATTTTATTTGTATAGGGCTTTTAACAATGGACATTGTCAAAGCAGCTTTACAGAAATCCGGATGTAGATCTAGATCTCTAATGAGCAAGACAGAGGCGACAGTAGCGAGGAAAAACTCCGAGACGACATGAGGAAGAAACCTTGAGGGGTACCAGACTCAAGAGGGAACCCATCCTCTTCTGGGTGACGCCCAATAGTGAGATTATAAGTCACTACAGTGAACAGGCATATAGACACAAACAGCACTAAATGTGTTTAAAGGATGT
>JAOUQW010000029.1:8604623-8625024 GCA_028565825.1 Olivaichthys viedmensis | reverse complement strand
CGATAACTAGATTAAAAGATGCCAAAGTATGACATTAATCAGGACCAACAGATGTACTCACAGCATCTGTACTCATAGAATCTCGAGAGCAAAGTGTTCCTCGGTTGATCCTTTCAATGATGACCAAATACAGGGAATTATTGATTAACACTTCAGTTTGAAATGACCCAACAAATGGCTGCTGTGAGCGTTCTCCTTAGGCTTTAATTATTTAGTTTGGACAGCACCAACAAATTCCAGTCTGCACTCATTGGCCACTTTATAGGTGCGCTTTGTAGGTCTACAATTACTGACTGTAGCCCATCGGTTGCTATGCGTCATTTATCAGCCTCCCTGTACCTCGTCCATCAATAGAAAGAGACCACCACTGACCAGATGTTATTTGGGTGTTGAACCAGTCCTAGTACAGCTACACAAATGACCATGGTGGTCCCTTTCCATTGACGGTTGGGGTAGAGAGGGGCTGACAAATTGTGCATAGTAACACATGGGCTACAGTAAGTAACTGTATACCTACAAAGTGACCTATATGGTAGGTTTACCTTATAAAATGGCTAATAAATGTAGGTATAACCTAGGTGTACCTAATAAACTGGCAAATGAGTAATACTGTGTATTAGCATTTTCATGAGTAATATGCTTTCGACCCGTTTGACCGAAATGTGTCTAATTATAATCACTACTTTACACTGAGCATCATTATATGTGTTTGTACTGTTTAGGTCGAGAACAGAAATACGAAGAGGGCATAGCACTTCTGCGAAATACTCTGGCCAATCAGAGCGACTGCATGCTGCACAGAATGCTTGGAGATTTTCTAGTGGCTGTTAATGAGTATCAGGAGGCCATGGACCAGTACAGCATAGCACTGAGGTAATCATGCCTTCTGCTTTTGCTAAACTTATGCTCTTCAGCGTTCTTTTTTTATTTCTATAAACGTGGCTCGTTTTTTCCCTGAGACAGCCGAACTTTTCCCAACAAGCCGCTCTGGTGTTTCCATCTGACGATGGGTTTGCTTATAATTACTTTATTTATTCCACCAGCTTTTTAAGACAACTGTTGCAACTAACCTAAAGTAATGGACTGTAGACTACGATTTCTTTAAGCTTTAAGGAGAGAGTGAATACAGGCCTTAATTTAGTAAATGAAAACAAATAGCCCAAATGAACAGCATATAATCATGCCAAATGTTTTAAATGAAATGGGTTTGGGTAAAGATCGTTGCGACCAAACACCTTAAGTAGGCCAACAGTAAACCAACTAAGATGAGGTTGTTGGACGAGCATGTGAAGACAGCATTGACATCGATCAAAAGGCACAATCAAACAAGATTATTGTACCTTCAATCTAAAAGTGGCCTAACTGGTTTAGTTTCCTTACGGGAACTACCGCACCCTTCACCGCTGGATCATAGGAATTAGGATTTAAAAGTTTTCACTGTTTATTATACTAAACTAACACACGGAATCAAAGAATCGGTGGCTGGTACACCGTTTTCAGGCTGCAGGATTACATTTTTCCCAGCTATTTGAGCAATAATGTTTTGTCATCCCCCAGCCTGGATCCGAATGACCAGAAGTCTCTGGAGGGCATGCAGAAGATGGAGAAAGAGGAGAGCCCCACAGACGCCACAGTGGAGCTGGACGGGGACGACATGGAGGGCAGCGGGGAGGAGGGCGACCTAGAGGGCAGCGACAGCGAGGCAGCGCAGTGGGCCGACCAGGAGCAGTGGTTCGGCATGCAGTGACAAACATGAGAACATCTCAGAGTGGCAGCGTTGATCTGGGATCAGCCCCCCTTTTGACTCAAATAGTCACGCAGCACGATTTAAAGGACGCAGACTGATCCTGGATCAACATTTAACTCTGGAGGTGTTTTAGACGTACTGTGTTAGCCTGGCAGAGAGAAACTGGTGTAGCGCCTCCTGCAGGCTGGGAGATGTGCCTGAGCACGGAGAGCTTCTTTTCAGGAGATTAAAGCGCGACACATCTGTGTGTAAACATGGCCGACACTGTAACGGGTGATTATGTTCGAAGTTGGAAGTAGATGCTGGGAAGCACTCTTAAAATGTGTAGCAGAAGCAAAGCATTAGGTCTGTGTGTCCTGCTTCTACACATGATGAGACTGCGTGCGTGCGTGCATACAGAACCGATCCGTTTAGAACACAGCGCTTGGCTTTTGAATATAATGATCCTACTTCGGTTTTGAGCGCCTCTGTCACTTTTCAACGCTTGTCCTATTGAGAGCTCTCCATCTTCTAATGAACTTCATGAACAGGAGCTTAACTTGTGCTACTTTTGACTTTCTTAAAATGGCCTTATACAGGTCTCGGAACAGCCGTTTTTTGTTTGTTTTTCCAGACGATTTCTCGCTTCTATGTTTTCCCGAAGCCTTTTAAATGACGAAGCATACAGAATATCAAGCTCCTCTAAAAGGAGAACACGTTTGTTTCATGTCAGCATATTGATCAAGTTATATTCATGTAGCCTGAAGTGCTCGTTGTGGTGTTACTTTGATTTTTTTTATTCTAACGTTTATAACAATCTTGTGTCATTTGTGAACTGTGAATAATACTATTTTTCAATGTTAACAAATAAATCATGACAGATTCTTTAGTAACTGTCAATTTTGACTTTTTTGTTTTGTTTTACCAAGTGCAACCGTCATGTACCAGGGCTGCACAATATATTGTTAAAGTTGTTATTGCGATTATTGGCCTTTGCAATACTGATATTGGCCTGCAATATGCAAAGGAGCCCTGTAACTCGCTCACAACTCTTTTGTGGTGTTGTGTTCTGTGAGCATTCTGACTGAGCTCAGAGGCTCCAGGTAAGTTTTCTGGGGGTGTGTTTAATAAATTGTCATTGGCGTGATTTTGAAAAACTGGCTTGCATTATTTTGACCAAAATAAAAGAAATTTGAATAGTGACATCACAGGTTCACCAGTTTGTTTTAAAGGTATAAATAGGACGCAGTTTTTGGTGACATTTAACTCAAAATTCCAACGAAACAGTGCCTCCCTTCAGTGTTCCCTCCTAAACCACGTCCCCAACACACCTGCCTGGGCTAGACCACCTGAGTACTAGTTCAAGGGAGGGGGGCTTTCTGAATTGACAGGCAACATGATTGACATTGACATCATTTGTTTGTTTTTCTTCTGGAGAGATTTTATTGACCTGCCTGCATATGACCAGTACTTCACCAAGTATTACAGAAAAGTGTTCTGGCTTAAAAGTCACTGACCCCACCTTTTAATAAATTGCAAGGCATAATCACGATTATAATGTGTAGCACCATTGCAATATGCTGTTTTAGGTCCATATCCTGCAGCTCTGTGTACTACTATACTTAAAAAAAAAAAAAAACACACACATTTGTGCTTCGTACAATGTAAAGAAAGACCAGTGCTGTGATTTCTTGTCATTTTATTAAGCACAGGTCATTGGGATCATTACAAGAAGTCAACACTGATTGGGCAGCGTCTTGCCTGTGCTCGTCCCTGAACCTGTGCTCGTCCCACTCCTCCCTGCTGAAAGTCGTCTGCTCTAACACAGGACGCACATCACGGTGCAAAGCAATGACTCTCAGTCACAATCATATCTCACAAAAGAAAAGCATTCCTGTCGCTAATGCCAACTGGTATTTAAATACATCTATTTCAATGAAGTGGTGCTGTGCTGTACAAAAGCTTGTGGGTTCGCCAGCGTTGCCTGCCCGAGTCGCTTAAAGGGCCATGCACCCAAAAGACAGCTTCAGCTTCAGCACGGAGCCGCTCGCTCAATTGAACAAACCGGATTTGACAGCTTGTGTTTCTTGTTCGCGCTTGGCACACTTGGCATGCAGGTCGTGTGGCTCTGCTCAAAACGCACGCGTGCTAAAACTAACGAGGCCTTTCCAGCTGCTGAAAGGACGAGCGCGAGCCGAGCAGCTTCACGCGGCGCGCCCTGAGGAGAGGAAGCACAGAGAAGGGGAAAGAAAGTCAGAGAGCCGGTGACACAAGAAGAAAAACACAAGCAATGTTTTGTATTAAGCGCTCAGGACTGGACTAGAGAGCCGTATATTACTATATTACTATTGTCTTTTTGAAGATGACCCAAAATGTGCTGCTTATTTAAAATATGTCAATTTTACTTCATGTCTGCATCGCATTATGTGGCACAGAGGAGCGACGCGCCCTTCCAGGGTTGCCAAGTCTGCAGTTTACCTACTTCTGACTTTCAGTCCACAGGTTGCATACATTAACGTAAGTATATATATATATATATATATATATATATATATTTTTTTTTTTTTTAATGCAAACAGTAAATGCATAGTCTATTACGTATTTATATGGGCTGAGGTTATGATTAAAGTGTAGTGAATGAACAGGTGAAGTGGTGTAGCAGTTGAAAGGCTTTGAGTGCATCAGTGAATTGGTTTACTCATACTCATGTTGTTTTTAAGGACAGTGGTGACAGGTGTTCTGAAAAAAACTGCATGGTTTTAATACCGCGTCATTAAAACTGTATTGTATTTTATTGTTACATTGGGAAACGCTTGACATGATTTTGGGAGTTTTGTACAGGGTGTGGGAGGGTCAGATTTAGGGTGACGCAGACCTGGCAACCCTGTTCTCTACATTAACAGTTCTGTTGTTTATTGACCACGTCCCTCATATTGCACTGACTTAGGACTGCTAGATATCAGGCGATAAAACATTTTTCACGTAAATTAATGACCAACAATACTACATCTCGAACTACATCACGAGAAGGGCCACAGCATTGCACAGTTTCACGTTTCCTTCACATTCTCCTTTTGTAACAGCCAAGTTCAGCTCATGCAGGACCTTGAAGCCGCACAGTACAGTGGTCCTTTATTTCGTTTCTTTTTTTTACCCCATTTTCTCCCAATTTGGTTATTTCCAATTCCCCACCCACTAGCTAGTTCTCCCCTATCGCATGATATCCAGGGAGGGTGAGGGCCAACATGTGCTTCCTCCGAGACACATGAAGCCAGCCACCGCATCTTTCCGAACCGCTGCTCATGCAACGTCTCGGGGCAGCCGAACGCACTTGGAGGAACGCAATAACTGCCCTATTCCCTATACATGAGCTCACAGACGCCCACGATCGGTCCTTTATTTCTCAGAGTTGAGCAACTACATACTTCAAAAAAAACAGTAGCATTATTAGACATAAGAGTACACTTGTAACATTTCCTGCAGTATTAGCAACAGTGGAGTCATGAGGAGGTGAAACAGTGCACGAGCAGAAGGTTACAGTTGTGTTCACACTCTCAAAGCCAAGCAATGAAAGGAAAAGGCCAAGTATTACTATTATTATAAGTCACATTTCGAGTAAAGCATGCTCTCCGAGGAACACTCAAATGAAAACATTCTTTATCAATTAGAGTTAATATTAAAAAAATAGGGAGGATCTGTTACAGTCTCAAACTAAACATGTGATATGTACAGATTTACACAGGCCTACATCCAGCAGACCTTTTCTAATAGCAGGGTGCACAATTCCCAGAATCCTTTGCCCTAAAACTCCATTATGGGGCAGGGACATTTGTGCTGAAGTTACTCATTTGGAAACTAGGACGCATGTTCATTTACGTACAACATACACAAAGATACACAGAACATTGCTGACCTAAAGCCATAGCATTGTGCCCGATTCCACAACCTCACACGGGTCACGGATAACACAAATACTCCAAACTGTGCTCAGATAAACCACGATTACAGAAAAACTACTTGGCTATATGATATTATTGTTCATCCCTACAATTAACAATAAACACACGTGTATGTTATTACATTTCGGAGACAGAGCTGTTGTTTTCTAATCTTTAGAGGTGCAGTTTGTAACGTCTAAAAGTGTTTCTAGACCTATAATAATTATATAATTTCAAAGCTATGTTGAGAAAAAAACCCTGTGATTTCGATATTGTCACGGAAAGGATCTTCATTTCAGGCTTCTGTTTACATTTTTCTGGCCCAGAAATAAGCTCCGCCCCACAGCCAGAACAGAGCTACTCAGCTCCGCCCCCTTTGCTTAAAAAGCAAATCATGAGGCATATGTAGTTGCAACAGAAGGGGCGTGTGGGCTTGGATGAGGGGGAAAAGGGGAAGGCTTGTCAGTGTTTTTGTTGCAATTGAAATTCGCATCTCAGGCACCAGAGGGCTCTAAAAATGACAAACTGAAAATGACAAACCCTTTAAAGACAAGCTGCATTCGACTAGGCTGGTTTTGTTAAAAGAAAATCAAATAGAAATCAAAATTAAAGGTAACGAGACAGCAGTGGAACTGAGGTAGCTGAATTCTGCTAAATGCAGGAAAAAAACCCCACTTGTTTAAAAAAAGTTTTTAAAAATTGTGCTTCAAATCATCATAAATTAAAGGACTAAAGCTAAATTTCATTAGACTTTGGGCGGAGCAGACACATTATTTAACCGAGTTACAGTGGACAGAAAATGAATTGAACTATTTTCACATTTAGTTGACCTATAAGCTGGAATTAAATTAAAATAAATCTTCTTTTTTTTCTTGCTAATCTTCACACAACACTTAATGTGAAAGTGAAAAGCTAACCAAAAAAAACATTTCTAACATTATTTTAAAAAGAACAACTACAATATCTTGGTTTGATAAGTATACACCCCCTATACTATAACATCCCACAAACAATCTCAGGAATAACCAATTGTCGTCAAGCTCACACAGTCACTTAATTTTCCAACACCTGTGTGGAATCACAGCAATTAACTTGATAGCCTGAATAAAAACAGCTGTTTACTGTGTCCCTTCAGTTTGCAAGTGCAGATCCACACAAAGACAGCAGCATGGGCTCCAAAGACCTCCTAAAACAACTCCGCGACAAAGTTGTGGAAAGGTACACATCAGGTGAGGGATATAAAAAGATTTCCAAGGCTTTGAAAATACCCCGGAGCACTAAGTCCATCTTTAAGAAGTGGAAAGTGCATGGCACCACCCACAGTCTGCCCAAATCTGGCCGTCCATCAAAACTAGATGACCGGTAGAGAAGACACTTGGTCAGAGAGGCCACCAGGAACCCAATGACAGCCTTGAAATACCTACAGGGTTTTATGGCTAACCGAGGGTGTGCATCACACAACAATATCAAAGATATTGCACACATCTGGCCTGTATGGGAGGATGGCAAGAAGAAAGCCATTTCTCAAAAAGGTCTATCTGGAGTGCCGTTTGAAGTTTGCACAAAGACACCTGAAGGATTCTGCAACAAACTGGCAGAAGGTTTTTGTTGTCAGATGAAACCAAAGTAGAACTTATTTGGCATGAATGCCAAATGTTACGTTTGGCGAAAACCCAACACAGCCCATCACCAAAACAACACCAAACCCAACTGTGAAGCATGTTGGTGGAAGCATAATGTTGTGGGGATGTTTCTAATCTGCAGGGACTGGGGAACTTGTCAAGATTGAGGGGAGGATGGATGGAGCCAAGTGCAGGGAGATTCTGGAGACGAACCTGATGAAATCTGCACAACATCTGAAAATGGGTCGGAAATTCATATTTCAACAGGACAATGACTCCAAGCATAAGGCCAAAGCTACAATGGAGTGGCTTGCTAGGAACAAGGTGGATGTTCTGGAGTGGCCTAGTCAAAGCCCTGACCTAAATCCAGAAAAAATCTATGGAGTGACTTGAAGGTTGCTGTCCATCAGCGAAAAACAACTAACCTCTCCCAGCTTGAACAGTTCTGCAAAGAGGAGTGGGGGAAGATCTCCAAATCCAGGTGTGCCAACCTTGTGGAGAGCTACTCAAAAAGACTGGTAGCTGCTGCCAAAGGTGCCTCTACTAAGTATTGACTCTTGGGGATGTATACTTAAGAAATAAGGAGATTTCAGTTGTCAATTAAATGCTCTTTTTTTTCCAATTAAAATGATTTCACTGTATTCATGTGGTATGATGTGTTTGGATCAGGGAAAACAAGTCCCATTTAAATCCATGAAGGTTACAGAACCTGACACAACAAAATGTCAACATTTTGAAAGGGGGGGTGTATTCATTTTCTATCCACTGTATAATGAATGTTATTTACTGTGCAGGACTAACATAAGTCAAATACACACTCTGTTCTCCATCCCACACCAATCCATTCAGAGGACGGCCAGGAAGTCCAATAGGTCCGTGTCCCCATTTAAAAACGAGTAAATAAATATCACAATATCAATCCACTGCCACACTGACCGCTTCTAACGTCTGATAATATAGCTAATATAGATAATAATATAGCTGTAAAAAAAATAATCTAAAATCAGGTGTGCTTTAAAATAGAATAATTCAAACAATGAATAATGAAGTCATCACTCTGAGCTAATTATAAAAAACACCAAACACATACAGTATGCAGACTCTTGTGCAATCGTTCTCTTGGACTGGGTTAACGGTGGTTCCGGGTTAAGGGAGGGGTTTTGGGGTGGTGGTTGTGTGTTAGCTCTCAGTCAGTGATCAGTCAGGAGGTCCACAGCGAGCGGCTCGTGTTAGTGTCTGTGCTGTACAGCCACACCACCAGGGGGAGACAGAGAGCTATGAAGTGCCAGGAGACACCCTGCAGGCATGCTGGCAGACTCCAGCCCTCATGCTGTGCCCCCACGTCTAGATCTTTACCCGGCTCCAGGTAGTTCCTCGCCACAAACTTGAGAAGCTCGTCCAGCAGGATGACAGGCAGAGAGATCTTCAGCACCATCAGCCACTGGGTCAGGTTCAGAGGCGTGATCTGGAAGATGACCTGAAACAGAGAGAGGGAAAGAGTGGAGAGAAAGAATGTAAATTCAGGGCTAAAAGGGTTTCAAAATGCTGATGAAGAATTTTGTTTCATATACATTTTTCAGTAGAGGCGAAGTTAGAGGGCAAGCAAACCAAGCAAGTGCTTCAGGCCACCACTCGTACAAGGACCCGGGTAACAGATGTCAAGTTAAAAATATTGTCTACAAATGAACTTTGGTGTGACGCCTGACCTCACGCTTGGATGACCCCTCACCAAATGTTGATGTATAGCCTATAAAGTAATCTATATAACCCTAACATAACCCTGAGTAGAAGCTGGTTCCTCCTAGTATAAACTAGCTTGTGGAAGGCGGATACAGCTTTTAAGCAGCGAGAGTACTTCCTGTTCTCCATCAACTCTTGGTTGAATTTACATTTCCCCAAATCGGCATCACCCCGTGTATGCTAGCTTAACAGCAAGTAGCCAACGTTAGCCTCGCTCTAAGACCAGCCCCTTTCTTACCCGCGTGATCCCGTATTTTCCAGTGGGTGTGTTTGATGTGATCAATATTTTCGCATAAAAAAATATATAGAACAGATTTTAAGAATAGCCTGAAAATCCTAAAATCAGTACTTTCAATTTTAAACCAATATAATACTTATTAAAGTCTTTCATTTATGTAATGTAATTTCAGACACATCGATACTTTTTAAGGACTCTCAGATGCCCTGAAACATACAGTATACTGTAAAGAATGGGGGTCAAGGTGTGCAGTGTTTTTTGTTGTTGTTAGGGCCCCGAAACTTAAGTTCAGTATTGACACAAGTTTTCCAAATTGCACAACACTCTCTTATAATAGAAGATAATGTCAGGTTGAAAGGCTATTCTTGGCTCCAGCTCGAGTAAAAACTGTCAAGCTGCGGATCTTCAGAGTTTCCCGCTCTTTCTCGCCTCCATCATTCTTACCGGCAGCGGCTCGACGTAGAGGATGAGGAAGTGCAGGGACATGGAGAGGCAAATGGCTCCCAGCAGCCACACGTTCTCCCACGGAGGCATGCGCAGCAGAGACTGGTTCTCCGACAGACTGGACACGGGGGGGGAGGGAGAGAGAGAGAGAGAGGTTTATTATGGAGAATAAAGGAGATAGTTCCTTCTTATTCCGGCATTGACAGTAAAGAGAATGGCAGAGCAACATGACATACAGTATGCAAAAAAAAACAATAATAACAATAGCAGCAGCAGAAATGTCTCAGGCCTGTGTGATCGTATGCAGATAGAGAGAGAAAGCACATCCTAAGAGTTATGCCTCACTTGCAGAAATAATAAGAATAATTCACTACAGTGCACTCTGAAGAGTGAAAGAAATCTTTCAGGGTGTGCTCTCGACACTTCACTGTCAACTTCTGCACCAACGAGTGATTTCCACTGAATATCCCAAATACCTTCACTGAAATAATGTCCAAATCCAGTGGGCTTACAGACACGGCATCACGCCTCTGTATTCCCGAATAAAAACTCACGTCAGTGCACATCTGAGCTAAATCCTTTACCTTGTTTCCAAGACGTAGTATTGGTGTTGAAGCCGGCGGTGGTTCAGGGAACCAGAGAACCCTTTTTAAGATCTGGCCCTCGTTTCCACCAGCTTTAGAGCCATTACATAATCAAATATGGGAATTTTGCTAATAAATGGCATGGAGGATTTTATAAAAACTTCTGGCTTGAAGAACATATTTTACCTTCCGAAGTCAAATCCCTTTAATAATAATAATAATAATAATATATTTATTTATATAGCACTTTTTAATCTTTTTATATGTAATGCACTTTGAGATTCTGAACCCAAAATGAAAAGTCCAAAAGTATTTATGATCGAGCACATAAAAAAACAACACTAATTAATTGACTATAAATATAGTGTTAGAACTATAAATCATGCATCTAAAGACTTCACAAACATATCGTCATAGATAACGATTACATGCAAGACGAGAGTTCCATGTTTTTAATGCTTTTAGCGCTTTATTCTAAGAGTGTAGCCGTTCTAAGAAAGTTGTCTCAGCATTAGCATTTGCAACATAATTCCCATTTAGTACGTGCGAGTTGCCAGTTAAAAGTTTTTTCTTCCTCAGACTATTGATTCATTGCTGCAATATTAATTCGGCTCACCCCCCCAACAATAATTTTCAAACCCCTCACACACTGCCAATGTCTTATTTACATGACTGGCATACAATTGAGTCGCTTGCGTTGGTGACAAAATGATGCCACTTCCATGCCCCTGACATCACCGGTTCTTTTTGGTGCTGGAACCTAAACAATGTTGCTGACCCAGAACCATCTCTTTTGCAGTGGAAAAGTGCAGATGGGTTCGAGATTAGGCACCGGCTTTGGAACCAGCACCAGCACCTTGTTGATGGAAAGGGGCCATATGTGGCCCAACTGCACTAACATTTCGTCGTTTAGGTCTCTGGCTCTGCATGCGTGTGGTTCTCTGTGGGACAAACCTGTTAAGAGCGTTACACATCTCGATGGTGACGAGTACAGACAGGGCCATAGTCATGGGGTACGGCGATTCGAACACATGACACTCCAGATCCTGAAAGTCAGGATTGTCAGGACCACACTGTAGGAAGTGGCTCTGAGAGGAAGAAAAGAAACAGAAAGGGAAAACATGCCAGTTAAAATCATATAACAAAGTAAAAAAAAAAAAATTAATCCACACTTGAACAACTGAAATAAGCAAGCGGGAAATTTGGTGTCCAACATTCTACATCCCACATGCAGCACTGAAGCCTGACAGAACACTTACCAGCTGGTAGAGGGTGATCTGAGGGCCGTCCTCAGCCACAATGAACCACCAGGCTGCAGCTCCCACTGTAGCAGCCCCCACATAGCCTACGAGACACAGCACAGACACACTGCAATTACCACCTACAGCTCTCTACATCACAGCTTCTCAAGCCCACTCCTGAGGGACCTCATACTGCAGGGGTTAGTGTTTCAGATCAGAGTTTTTAAGACTTTTACAAGTGGAAGCAGGTATGTTATAGCAGAAAATATAAAACATATACCACTATATAAACGAGTGCAGTGCTGGTTACATGGATCAGTCAGAACATAGCAAACACAAAGCAGCCACCATTGACAACCCAAATCTTTCCTCAGCATACAAACTATCATGAGATTACACTAGACATACAGACGAGTGACAAATGAAAGGCAAAATCTGAACAAATGAGTGCATCCACAGGGCACGAGGGGTCACTGAATGGTTTGATGAGTATGAAAATGTTGTAAATCATATGCTATGGCCTTCGCAGTCACCAGATTCTCAACCCAATTGAACACCTACGGGAGATTTTGGAGCGACGTGTTAAGACAGCGCTCTCCACCACTACCATCATCAAAGCACCAATTGAGGGAATATCTTTCGGAAGAACGGTGCTCCACCCGTCCAGTACAGTTCCAGAGACTTGTAGAATCTATGCCAAGGCTCATTGAAGCTGTTCTGGCAGCTCGTGGTGCCCCAACACCTTACTAAGACACCTTTTGTTGTCTGTACCTTTGACGAGTAATATTACGTTAGCTTAAAATTTTAGATAAAGTGTCAAAATCTTTTGTGACTCATATTTGTTTTTTGGGAACGTACATAAACCCATTGCCCGGCTTAATATAGAGCTAATGAAGGACTTCTTGATGAATAACTCCAACAATGTCTAAAGGACGGCTGCTTATAGTATAGTGATGGTGACTCACAGCCAATGGCGAGGTATCTGAAGAAGAGCCAGCCGGAGATCAGGGGCTCCTTGGCATTGCGGGGGGGTTTGTTCATGATGTCCAAATCAGGGGGGTTGAAGCCGAGCGCCGTGGCAGGCAGACCGTCTGTCACCAGGTTCACCCACAGCAGCTGCACTGGGATGAGAGCCTCAGGAAAGCCCAGCGCTGCCGTCAGAAAAATACTGCAGCACAGAGAGGAAAAATGCCATTACATACAGAGCACAGAAACCCAGGGATCCAGGCACCACATGTCTCTGGTGTTTTATCCATTTTCTCCTGAAGGAACAGGACTAGAGTACAGGACTGAAGAGACCTAACTGAAACAGCTGACATTTTCAGCAGCAGTCAGACCTAGCATAAATAAAATTTGCATGGCAAAAAAGCCAATTCATTTGAATGGAGAAAAGTTGTAAGGCGTGAAAAAGGAACTTAAGAGTGCTTAATTTCCTTTTAACTCTTGAGAATTTGCAAATCTAGAAGCCCATAGAAGAAGAAAAAAGGACAATCTGCTAATTAAAGTTGGTATTCTCTAAATTTCGCTTGTTGCTCACAGTTGGGAAAAAAAAAAAAAAAAAAAAGCAAGCAAACATCACCTCCAAAATCACATCACATCGGTGCCACCCATCATTCCCTGGTTTTTGCTCCACCTCACCAAAGAAAATAGCCAGAAACCCAGTGTGACTGCTGCCTTACAGAGCTTAGAGGTTTTTAATAGAAAAGCAAACGCGACTGATGGATGGATTGATTGGAGACTGACCAGACGACCTCTCCCACGTTGGAGGAGATGAGGTAGCGGATGAACTGCTTCATGTTGTTGTAAATTGCTCGACCTTCTTCAACGGCGGCTACGATGGTGGAGAAGTTGTCGTCAGCGAGAACCATTTCCGAGGCTGACTTGGCCACGGCAGTGCCAGAACCCATGGCGATGCCAATCTCTGCCTTCTTCAGGGCAGGGGCATCGTTCACACCATCTCCCGTCTGAGGAGGGAGGAACAGATTGATCATGACAGTCATTAATAACGAAGATGGCTAGGGAACCTACTCAACATCACATGCATGATGAAGAACAAGACCTTATGAATACAATAGTTTTAATCCACTTAAAATTAATCCATTGTAAAAACATTGATCGTGGCACCCTTCAATTTGTTATAATGTAATGTTCCAGACACAGATTAAAGTTCCAATCTGAAATCATTCTAATTTACACAAATTGTGAGAAGTTTGATAATAAATGCAAACAATGTTGTCCAGAAAAAACTGGCTTTCTGACTAGGAACTTTAGCTGAATATTAAAAAGAGACTTAAAAGGGATTTTCCAGTGGGCTCAATTTACACCAGACTTGATCTGCATCAAACTGATGGAACTCAGAAGCTTTATAATGTTCAGCATCTATGTAGGAGGTTGTTACCATTGCAGTGATCTCATCGAAACCCTGGAGGAACTCCACGATCTTGGACTTGTGCGAGGGCTCGACGCGGGCGAAGCAGCGGGCGGACATGACAGCCTCGTGCTGCGATTGGAGGGAGAGATCATCGAACTCGCGGCCTGTGAAAGCCATACGGTCGACGTCATCATCCTCGGAGAAGATGCCGATGCGTCTGCAGATGGCCACAGCTGTACCCTTGTTGTCACCCGTGATCATGATGACCCTGATACCGGCCTGGCGGCACAGCTTGATAGAGGCAGCCACCTCGGTCCTAGGGGGGTCCAGCATCCCCACACAGCCCACAAAGGTCAGGTCAGACTGGACAAAACAGACAGAAGGGGAGGGGAAGTCATGGTAATCATTCAACAGTGCACTGTATAATTCTAGCATAATGTCACAATATTAAAGATTTCCTGCTAACAAAATTACATGAAAGACAAAATGTTGGTGAATTTAGAAAGACCTCTTTTCCCATGATTATTCTGTATATATACCGCATCAAATCAGTTATAGACCTTGAAACCTTTTCATCAAAATTTTAGTTTACTATTTTATTTAAAGGAGCTGTTTGTCATTTTTAGAGCCCTCTGCTTCCTGCAAAGTGAATTGCAATAGCAATGAAAATATTGACAAGCCTTTCCCCTTCCCCAACCAATCCCACCTCCTCTGTTAAAACTACACGTCTTGTGAGGGGTGGGGCTAAGCAGCAATGTTCCAGCTGGGAGTGGGACTGGGCCAGTAAAATATGAGCAAAAGCCAAAAATGAAGAAAGCCCCTAAACTGTGGAACACACTACCTCAATCTCGCCGGGACTGTAATTCTATTTCCTCTTTTAAAGCTGAGCTGAAAACTCTCTCAACACCTTCACCTTCCTCCTCTAGCTAGGTTTTTTTTTGTTTTTTGTATTGCTTGCTGCTCTGTAAAGCGACATTGGGATTGAGAAAGGCGCTATAAAAATTGACCGTATTATTATAATTATTAATATAAACTAGCTCGATCTATTGCATGGCAATATTGCGAATCATGTTTTTCTATGGTATCTTTGAAATTATATGATAATTATAGGTCTAGAAACACTTTTAATTATTACAAACCGCACCTTTATGTTCAGTAAGCCTAATAAGGTGAGTTAACAAATGGTGTACAGCATATTGTAACGGTTTAGAGCAAAACACAAGACAATTAAGAAAAGCACGGGAAAGCCTGCTGACCCACAGTGGGCTCTAAGCAGTACCTCGTACTCAGCGAAGCGCGCCGTGTCGGACAGAACCATCTCCTCCTTCCTGAGTGGATTGTCGCGGGTGGCCAGTGCCAAGCAGCGCAGCATGTCCCGTCCGGTGCCGTACTCCCGGATTACGGACATGATCTTATCCTTAATGCCCTGAGTCATGGGCACACGGGTGGCACCCACACGCACGTATGTGCACCTGTCAATCACTCCTTCTGGAGCTCCCTGCAATGAGAGACACTCAAGCATTAATGACCTGCTTACTCATGCAAGAAGAACAGATAAAGACATAGATGCTAATGCTAAACCCTAAATAAATAATTAGTAACATTATCACATGTAATAATGTCCTCAACTATGGATTAATATCTGTTGAAGAGGAGTAGTTAATGTTCAGACAGACATTACAGACATTCCTCTGAATATAAGGAAAGGTCACCTTAACAAACATCTTGCTGGTGGAGGACTTGCCCTTGCTCGGGGTGCAGTACACAGACATAGACTTCCTGTCCCGAGAAAACTCCAGGGTGAACTCCTTCTTCATCAGCTGCTTGATCACCTGAGACACACAACACACATGTCCATCTTAAACACCACAATATTGGTCAGATGTAATTTGTGAAAAGCTCTGTGACTTATAATTTAGTTTGGTTTTCCTGTAGGATATTTACCGAATTGCAGGCATTGGCTCTCTCGATCTTGGACAGGCTCCTGACTTCTGTATCAAACACATTCATCTTCTCCACCAGGCAGGTCAGAGCCGTCTCTGTGGCCTCTCCCACCTTCTCATACACACCTTTAGACTACAGACACACCCCAATATTTTCGCTTGACAAATTAATCAATATGTCTGTATGGTTAATTACATCATTCAAAAATGACTCGCAAATGTAAATTTTAGAGCCCTCGGCTGCCTGAGAGGTGAATCGCAATTGATATGAAAACATTAATAAAATGTACAAAATTGAGAACTACGCATGTTGAAACTACTGTATGTATGTCTCATGCGTTGCCTTTTTTTTTTTTTTTTTTAAAGGGGCAGAACTGAGCAGCTCTGTTCCGTCGAGCTAATTTCTGAAAAAATGTAAACAGGAGCCTGAAACTAAAACTAGCCAAATCCATTGCGTGGCAATATTGCAAATTACAGTTTATCTAAGGCATCTTTGAAATTATTTGATTATTATAGGTCTAGAAACCCTTCTAAACATTACAAACTGCACATTTTACAACAATGTCACACTCATGTTTACAATTCAGAGGAGGGAAACACTTGTGTGTTGTCAGGGCCAGCTATCATGCAGGAGTGTGTGTGGTGTTACCTCGTTGAAGTCCAGCGAGGAGTCGTTACACAGAGAACAGATAGTGGCTATTTCCACCAGAGCATCATAGCCAGAGCTCTTCTCCGGCCGGTTATCCAGATACCTGCGGCAGACACGACGTGTCATGACGCAACATGTCAAAATGACCAACACACTTTATTTTTGCTTTTCCTGCTTGTGTGTGTATGTTTCGAGAAAACTACTGAGTAGAGCTGAGCTCGGGGTAATGAGACACTCACACTTCTCCTTCAGGTGCGTATGTGGATCCAGAGATGGTGAACTCAGTCAGAGAGCAGCTCTCACCTTCTGTTTTGTCCAAGACGAACATCTACAAAACAAATACTCATTAAGCTAAAGGACGATTATGCATCAAGATTTGCCAAAGCCAAGAAATTCCCTGAAAGAAATACATGATTGTGACATGAGCACATGATGATGAGTGTGTGTGTGTCTCGATGCAGAGAAAAGCTCATGTTCACTCCCCCTCTTTCTTTCTGAGGCCTACAAGCTCCTACTCCTCATACTCCTGCCATACTGAGGCCTACAAGTCCATACTCCTGCTATCCTGAGGCCTACAAGTCCATACTCCTGCTATCCTGAGGCCTACAAGTCCATACTCCTGCAATCTAGAGGCCTACAAGTTCATACTCCTGCAATCTAGAGGCCTACAAGTTCATACTTCTGCCATCCTGAGGCCTATAAGCCCCTTACTCATGCAATCCTGAGGCCTACAAGCCCCTTACTCATCCAATCCTGAGGCCTACAAGCTCATAATCCTGCCACCCTGTGACCTACAAGTTTATACTCCTGTCATCCTGAGGCCTACAAGCTCATACTCCTGCCATCCTGTGGCCTAAAAACTCCTACTCCTGCCATCTCGAGGCCTCCAAGCTCCTGGACCTTTATATTAGGTGAACACATAAGAGTCATAGCACTTTTTATACATAGGTACATAAGCAATTAAACCAATGAACAAATCTTAACTAAGATAGCCTTTCTGATTTGGGGCAAGGAATCTGAGGGGTGGGTTCCCACAGGAAGACCTGCAGCCACATAAACTTTTAAAACGACAGCACAATAACAGAGATAAAGCATATATACCTAGTAGAGTAGATATATAGATTAGAACATATATCTAGTAGACTGCTTATTGCTTATTTCCCCTTTGTACCACAGACCACTAAGAAGCGTCAGAGTAAAACCCTTCCTTTGCACATTATAGCCCTCACATTTTACAGCCAAACCGCAAACTGATCTGAGATCTGTAGCTCTTATTGCATGTACCCCTTGGACTCTTATGCTGCTCCTCTAACTGTTCTCAGAGCTGTAGCTCTTAGTCCAAGTGTTCTTTAGATTTTACTGTCCTCCTACTGCTCTGAGACTTGTGTTTCTGCCAATCCAGCTCAGCCCATCTCCAGAGGAAGCAGAGCGGAGCTCCAGGGCCAGAGAGTGGGAGAACAAACAGAGCTGCGGGATGTTCACTCACAGAGAGAGCACATCTCTGGCTGGCCGTGGTGGGAGAACAGCAGCAGATGGATTTCAGACGGCGCAGTTATGAACCACAGTACGTCATAAGAAGAGACAGTTCCACAGAGAGTTACAGAACGGCCTAAAAGGTGTTCCAAAAAGAATTCCTGACCTTCATAATTGTGTATAATCACATCCCGATGAATGAGACTAGTGTGATTTTCACATGCTTGTAATCGGCTTCTTTTCGGTAGCTAGGTTTACAAGCAGCCTAATAATCCTTTAACAACTCAACTAATAACTAAAAAAAAAAAAAAAAAACATTCATGTACACACCTAAATAGGAATAGAGTAAAAAGATTGAGGCCAATGTGAATCGAATTTCTATCTGATCGAGCAAATAAACTGTTTAATAATCCGAATAATCACTACTTTGAATCCAGTTACTTTTACAATCAGAATCGTTGCATAGAATGCGCATGTGCTGACAAACACGGCTGGTTTATTTCACTGGTCCTGTGAGGAAATTTATGGTAGGTTCAAATGGAACTCGCTTTCGACATGGGAATGTGAACACACTATACGCTTGCCGTTCAGGTGGTAAAAGTCATGAGGAAACTGTTGCTAGGCAACTAGGAAATATGGACACAGAGCAGGGAAGTTAGCTAATGACTAAGAATAACAATTTAGCTAGCTAGCACGTAGCCATTAAGTATTTTATATGGACAATGGGACTGTGAAAACAAGACAAAACCGTTGGGAATATCAACATTTTTCTTCTCAGATGTTCCAGGAATACTTCACTCAGAGAGCTCAAGCTGTTAATACCGAATGAAAGCCAGTAAGGACCCGTTGGCATTATTTACCTGCTCCCTCAGAACTGTCGTAAATCAGTATTAACGCATGAACTCACCCTGCACACAGACATCTGGTTGGTGGTGAGGGTGCCAGTCTTATCGGAGCAGATGACCGACGTGCAGCCCAGCGTCTCCACCGAGGGCAGCGAGCGCACAATGGCGTTCTTCTTGGCCATACGGCGTGTGCCCAGAGCCAGGCAGGTGGTGATGACGGCGGGCAGACCCTCGGGGATGGCGGCCACTGCAAGCGCCACAGCGATCTTGAAGTAGTAGACGGCGCCGCGGATCCACGAGCCGCCGTGCACGGGGTCGTTGAAGTGGCCGATGTTGATGATCCACACGGCAATGCAGATGAGCGTGATCACCTTGGAGAGCTGCTCGCCGAACTCATCCAGCTTCTGCTGCAGCGGCGTCCTCTCCTGCTCCGTGGAGGCCATCTCGTCGCGGATCTTGCCGATCTCTGTGTTCACGCCCGTGGCCACCACCACGCCCACGGCCTTGCCTGCTGCAATGTTGGTACCCTAAATAGAAAATAACAGTCCTACAAAACTTGTTCACACAAGAGTTAAAATAATCACAGGAGGATTTCCTTCATGCTTTTCCATCCCAAAACTTCAAAAGAGGTCAGTTAAGTAAGCCAGAGCTGCTTCTTTTCTAGATCGACATTTAATAAAAGTAATACAAAGAAATGGCAGGGCTGCACTGATAACCAGCCGAAAGGTCAGCGTGGCTGCTTTGTGATGGCACTCACAGAGAACAGCATGTTCTTCTTGTCCTGATTGACAGCGCGAGGGTCAGGAACAGGGTCCGTGTGTTTAATGACTGAGACAGACTCGCCTGTACGCAGAGACACCGAGAGATAAAGAGAGAAAGTGTTAGAATGTACATGGAGGACTATATGTAGGTGCTGGTTAGTACCACATACAAACATGTATATAGCACACAGACACAACCATGTTAACCAATGTACCAATGTACACATCATTCATACTGGTTGCTCTGATTAATATGTTTGTGTATCAGTGTATATTTAGCTGTTTGTTACCCGTGAGGATGGACTGGTCCACTCTCAGTGTGGTGGACTTGATGGAAGAGATACGGATGTCTGCAGGCACTTTGTCTCCCACTGGATAGAAGCAAAACAGAAGAGAGGGACAAAATTTGTTTTCTGTGGCCATTTCTGTGTTGGATGTATGTGTTGCACGTTTGGTCCTGACAATAGTTTAAAAATTATATAAGGGTCAAAGACAAAAGAGTTAAAAGGGTTTTTTTTTGTTTTTTTTTAAACACATCAAGATTTAAAAAAAAATATGCCACAGAGATCAGTTTGTACTTTTATTGTGACTTTTTGTATTTTTAAACATTTGATGTTTGAAAACATTGAAACTGACATTTCAATGACATCTGAAAATGGCACTCTAAAACACTTTGCTGGAACTGGATCAGTCGTATCCAAAGCACGATCAGGCACAGACCAAAAGTGAGCACACCATCAGAAGAGCAGTACATAAAGCTTTGTTCACTGAGAGAGAGAACAGCAACTTCATCACAGATACAGAATGTGCTGAATAAAGAACGAGA
>JAOUQW010000029.1:8547303-8570498 GCA_028565825.1 Olivaichthys viedmensis | reverse complement strand
GGAGTGCAGTGATAGTCAGGAGGTGTGTGTGACTATCTAAGGTGTGTGTTGGTAAGGGGTCTTGATCAGACCAGGCGCATGTTTGAGGCCAACAGTGTGTTGAGTAGTCTGGCTGCCTCAGGAAAAAAACTGTTGCAGAGTCTGGTGGTGGTGGCACGGATGAGGGTGAGTTAAGTGGTTTTAAGTCAGTATGATATGTAGAAACACATTACAGCCTTTGTGATGGTGGAGAAAACGATGAATGTAATAATAACACTTCACGCTGACGCCAGCGGCACATCCTCAGAGAATTTGAAGGACAGTGCTTCATTGAGTTTCAGCCCTTAAGGAAACTGCTACACTAAATAAACATTCAATGTCTTTTCTCCTGTGACTAAAATATGGGTACAATTCAATTTCAAACAGTTAAACAAATGTGCCCAACTGCATAACAACAACATCTGCCCCATAAATTGTTAGAAACAATATGTTTAATGATTGCAAACACTTCTGTCTATGGAAATCTTTTGTTTGAAATGAGCTGAGAGACACTTTTATTGCCCAGATGTCACAGAGGCTGAATCTGCATCATTATTATTCACAATCTGCTATTTTAAGTGCTTCTAGTTTGGTTGCCATAACTAAAATTGTATTCACTATAAAATGTTGATTTCCCCAAGGTGTTTTTGTGGATGTTTGTGTAGTGAGACATTGTTTTAGCAGCTTGCACAATCATGGAGAATACGAGAGCCCTAAGATAGCTTATAGCTATTGCTAATTAATAGGCAGTGAGGCTAGGTTAGACCAAACTTCTGCAAACCTCTAACATAACTCCCAAACATATTTTGTAATTTAATGTAAGAATTACAAAGGGGATTTTCAAGTGTAAATTTCAATTGTATAGCATGTAGGAAAAACTAAACTAAAGAGTAGCCAAGAATTTCTCCCCAACATTCATGTGTTCAGTCTTGTGGAGACAAAAATTATTTTAATGTCTGTTCTGTTGTAAATATGGACATTTAAACAGTAATATCTATTTTAATATTAAAGCAAGATACAGTAGTTTTGGTGTATAATCTTCTGATGTAATGTTCAGCCTCAGACCAGACACTGAGAGAATCACATATGAACTAAAAGATCAGAGACTGTGTGTGTTGTTTGAGACATAGAAAATGGTTAGGGTCGATGAAACCTAATGGCAGACAAAAACGAGAGGGAAAATTGTCAGTGTGGGTTGAGTGTGTATATTCTCAGTGGGAGAAGATTACTTAACTATACTTGTAACATGTTTTGATGCTGTGTTTGTGTTTTAAGCCTTCAAAAAAGACTTCTGTGTTTTCCTGTGTAAGTTCTATACAAATGAAGGCTGTTTTTCCCCACATGGCTGGTAGCTATATAGCTAAATATTGTACCTATACAGTAAATGCAATAAGACTGTATTTCTCTAATGGGCACATTGATTATGTTAGTATCAGGCCTCAGAAGTATGGATTGGTCAAATAAATCAGTCCTACATAATCATCATGTTGCAATTATTAGTTAAACAAAAACAATAATAATGTAACGAAATCCAAAGCACCACAACCTCTTTACTATTTATTAACCTTAATATTACTTCTGAGGGTTCCAAAATAATTCTATTGTTGAAAACTGATATTTTTGAGTGACCAACTATTTGGTGCAACTAAATAAATTATTTATTTACACATGCAATAGAATTATTCTCATTGCATGGTAATGACTGTAAGCAAAGGGCAAATGGCACAGAGTTTTAAATGACAAAATGAGGTGTTTCCTGGCTTTAACAAATGTGAGATGTTCTATTTGGATGATTTAATGAAACAAATAGGTTGCATGCAAAGATGAAAATAATAATTATCCAAACAAATAGTAAAGTTTATTAACATCATTAACAAGGAAACATAATCAAAATGCAGTTTAAATTTTCTTATCATTATCTCTAACTGAGTGCAGATGCTATAGTTCAGTCTCATATGCTGGATATTTGACCATTATCCAGTGTTCGTCATCCCCTGCACACATTGAATTCATTTGAGGGATTGGGTGGGGAAGTTCTGTTCACCAAGAATGGTTCTTGCAGGAAACGGATGAATACAATTTACAGTTCATTGATAAACTGGGAATTTATCCTTCTGGGCTTTCATCCAGGAAAGAGAATTTTGTCAAAAGAGGGTTACCTTTTGCCTTGATGAAAACATTTCTGATGAAGACTGCAGATTTTATTGGCAGTTCTGCAGCTACGTTTGTCTCACCACTCATTTAAACAGTAATATCTATTTTAATATTAAAGCAAGATACAGTAGTTTTGGTGTATAATCTTCTGATGTAATGTTCAGCCTCAGACCAGACACTGAGAGAATCAAATATGAACTAAAAGATCAGAGACTGTGTGTGTTGTTTGAGACATATACAATGGTTAGGGTCGATGAAAGCTAATGGCAGACAAAAACGAGAGGGAAAATTGTCA
This sequence comes from Olivaichthys viedmensis, assembly GCA_028565825.1. Lineage (NCBI taxonomy): Eukaryota > Metazoa > Chordata > Actinopteri > Siluriformes > Diplomystidae > Olivaichthys > Olivaichthys viedmensis. Next base: position 8,568,031 of record JAOUQW010000029.1, on the reverse strand, counting down.
GTGTGGGTTGAGTGTGTATATTCTCAGTGGGAGAAGACTCTTTGTGACTGCATATCTTAAGTCGGTGTGGCTTCTCTTTTAACATCTGTCCTCATAAACTCAAGCTTGTTTAACATACTGCACTCTTGTGTACCTTTGATTATACATTTGCTTTATGTATATTATGATTACTGGTGGAGTTAATCACATAACAACAAATTTTTAAGTGGCCTTTGTATGTACTTAAAGCATTTAATCTTAATAAATTAAGGGGATTCCGGGGGAAACTGTTTAACTGCATCATGCAATATATCTGAGTAGGTTATTCCTCAACATTTAAATTGTCAGCATTTTACTGATGCCCCTTGACATCTGATGTAGAGGGAGGAAGTAAAAAGAGTAGAGGAAAGTATGGAAACAATGCAGCGTGTGTGTGGTGTGTGTGTGTGTGTGTGTGTGTGTGTGTGTGTGTGTTTCAGTTTTTCAGTACCAATTGGGAGAAGTATCTCATAACCCCAATTTTGCAGATGTGTAATTTTTGCTTGTGACCCTAGAGATAGTAGCTTTTGCAACTTTCAAATCTGTATGTAAAAAAATGAAATCCAGATGAGACCAGTGACTCTGTCGAGTGTGATGTTATCTGGCAAAGATGAAATAAGACTGGTTCTCTGTTAGTGCTTTCTTCCATCTGTAAATTGTAACACATGCAGAGGGACATGTAAGAATCAGAATCAGAATCAGAATCAGAATTAGGTTTATTGCCAAGTAGGTTTTCACATACAAGGAATTTGCTGTGGTATGTTGGTGCATAACAATAAACATAGAATAGTACACTATTACTTTCTTAAGACTTGTAATCAAGACCAGACACCCCAAGACGCAGACCAAGACAAAGATCAGTTTGATTTTTGCAATACTTTACTTACAACACTGATATTATTGATGATGATAATAAAGCTAAGTAATATGTTCAACCCGACTCTTTCAAAATGTTAGAAATTTTAACAAGTGGGAGCGATTTTGTTGGATTACATATGAATTAAAGAAAGAAAAGTTACGCCAACTAACTCCACCTTTCACTTTAACTGTTCATAACTTTTCAGAGTTGGCTTGTGCAAATTATTTCGTGCAATCATAAGAATATGTTCATATTATTAGTAAGAAAACTAAAACCAGAGATTTAATTTACTGCAAAAAAAAATATTGTGACGTCGGTGAAAAAGAGGCATGAGCTCCGCTCCTCACGCCGCCGGCCTCACCATCCTTTTCTTCTCTTTCCAGTCACTGTTGGGTCCGTTGCTTGCTCGTATCTTCCAGCTTGACCCATCCCACCTTTGACCCCAGTGTGACGTTGGCGAAGCAGTGACCAGGAAGCTTTTTTTGAATGAAAATGCTCTTTATTTGGCACAACACATAGCTTGGTGGTAAGCCTGATAACTTAACTAGCATGAAGGAAGCCGGCCGGGGTTAACAAAACCCACCGGACTTCCGTCCGCGGATGGTGGACACATATAACGTGCTGGTCAACACAGGCTAGCACAGACAACAAATCCCACAAGTCCCACCTTTTCACCAAACACTCATTCCTACAGAACAAAGAATTCTTCTACACAAATAACAGGCGGCAGACTACAATATACTATACACAGTACCAATCAAAAGTTTGGACACACCTGTTTTTTTCAGTTTTACTATTTACTATTTTAGAATAATAATAAAGACTTTATTATAATTAACACTATGAACACAGTGACCAAGAAAAGTGTTAAACAAATCAAAACAATTTTAGAATTCTTAACAGTGATGAAGCTTTGCACACTCTCGACATCTTCTCAACCAGCTGCATGAGGGAACTTCACCCAGGAGGCTTTTCTTAAACTTCCCAAATAGGCCGAGCGACTTGTTGTTCTGCTTTTCCCAAGTAAAACTACGTGTTTGGGGAAACAATTTAATTTTAAGTAAAAACTACTTGTTTTAAGTAAAAAATAAAAAATAAAATACATTTTGATTCAGAATTTTTTTTATACATGGGCATTAACCTCATTATTTACATTTGTCTTAGAAACAAATTTCAACTAAGTCTTTATCAAAATGTCTTTAAGACAATGAAAACTATATATTCAATCTACTGTGTCCAAACTTTTGACTGGTACTGTAGGTGTGATGGGCAGGTGTCCACATACTTTTGGCCATATAGTGTACATAAAATAAGCCATCCTCACAGATTTTTATATGCCTTTCTACTTGTTAATTTCTCAATTCACAGGGTTAATACTGACAAATGGTCCTGCAAGAAAGCTGCTAGTGCTCAAATATTGTGTTTTCTTAAATAGTATCGCCATTATAAAAAGAATTATAGTGCAAATATCAATTTTAATCAAGTAATTAAGTAATCTTCTTGTTGTCTTTACTATTTTCCCTAAGAGAATCATTATGCTTACCCTCCTCCATTTTGTAATATTAAGAATTTTTTTGCCATATGATGTAATATTTTGCTACAAAATATTTTGTAATATTAAGAAAAAAAATTCATATTAAGTTGAATCTCATATTTTTTTTATTACTTTTAGGTCATAATCTTCTTAGGACATCTAAAATATGATGACACTGTCTTACTAGGCCTAGGTTTTTTATTGAACATTTTCAAATGGGATCAGCAAGTGCATGCTACAGAGCTTAGAATAATCATGACAACATTCAATATTTTTGAAATATTGATGTTAGTTTATGAATCAATGGCTGCTATGATATTACAGTGTATTAAACTATATTGATGTTGCTACAGTGCGATATCACAACATATTACGGTAGAGAAAATGCCCATGGTGGGGTGTCTTTAGCATGGACTTAAATATAACAGTACGGGCTGCAGACGTTCTAACAGAGGAAGTTGTGATAACAAATTAAGATCCTGATGCTAAGCCTGTGTTTGCTGGTTCAGTTGGTAAAAAAAATAGGTATTGTATGTTATTATTGTGCAAACCTTTAATTAACACACTACCAAAATGGTTATCATGCTATCTGCTCATTGCACTGTAGCATTAAGTATCTGATCTGATGGTACTGACACTCAGTGCTCATGCTAATTAAGCAGGAGCCATTACCCAAGGGATTGTGTGTGTCTGATACTGATGGTGTGTGCGCATGTGTAGGGAAGAATGCAGCACAGGTCTGTCTCATAGATTATAATAGCTTTGTCTTATGAGCTTTAGAGATTTGCACCATGCACGCTGCGACCGCAGAGTCCGACTCAGAGGGTGTGTCACACCCTCTATCTGTTAGCTTCACAGTTGTCGATTTAATACCTGTACTTATGCGAAGAGCCAGTGTCAATCACTGGCCCTTTCTCTTTGTGGAACTGTGGCTCCTCGCCACAAGGTGTCAGTGGAACCTTATTCCAGGTCTTTTTATGCTAATGAAATGCACGCATCAGGCATGCATAACAGGGTACCCTACATTCACAGAGAGAGAAAATAGGCCAGCACAGATAACCAGTGACTTGAACAAATCCAGCACATGGGACAGAGATTCAAGCTAGCCGAACTAAGAAAGCATTCTACAAAATGCAGGAGAGGGAGGGGTGCCAGTCTTTTTCACCATTCTATGATAATTCTATAAGCTTCTTTATACATCCTTCCAGCCTAATATTTTTTTTTCACAGGTCTCAAAGTTGTAGCAAAGAAACTGTGAAAAAAGTATCATGCACAGTCATCAGCCTAAAAGTGAGAATAGAAAATATTGAATGCGAGTGAATAAAGCCAGGTTAAGTTATTAGAGCAATGACTGGATAAATTGTCACTCTTGTGCCAGCCAAGGCTTTGCCTAATTACGTAATTTGCAGACATGTCACATGAATATTGCATGACAATTATGAACAGTAGTAGTCTGCACCTAAGACACACACAAGTTGCTGAGAGAACTTGCTGTGTAGTACAAGACATCTAGCTTTCTGTCTTTCTGACTGATAGCTGACATAAGGCAGCAAACCTTTACCATTTTTTTTACCACAACAAAATGATTTATTGAGTGGCTACATGGCCACTTCCGTATACAGTATGTCATTTCATTCCTATAGGTTTTAACCTGCCATGATTGCACTTTTGATATCAGATTATGTTAAGGTTGGGGTTGAGGTAACTGCAGAGTTGATTAAAAGTAAGAAATGTCAATCCAAACAAACAAAGACAGAAGTATAGTCCTGGTCAAAACACAGTCGTGGTAGGGGTCCCGCGTGGCGCAACAGAAAAACATTCTGCTGATTGTCAGGAGATCATGTATTGAATCCCGATAATGCCACAGCCATCTGGGGCCAGGAGTCCAAGAGAGCATAATTGGCTCTCCCTTGTCTACGTTGCATGAGCAGCAGTTCAAAAAGATTCTGTAGTTAGTTTCATGTGTCTTGGAGGAAGCAAGTGCTAGCCATTGTCTGTTGTGCAATAGGGCAGGATTAGCTAGTGGGTGGGAATTGGCAATGACCAAATTGGGAGAAAAGGGGTAGTGGTGGCTCAGTGGTTAGGACGCTGGGCTACTGATCAGAAGGTTGTGGGTTCAAGCCTCAGCATTGTCAAGCTGCCACTGTTGGGCCCTTGAGCAACACTCTTAACCCACCCTGCTCCAGGGGCACTGTTTTATCTCTGACCCCAGCTTACCAACAGTGAAAAGAATTTCACTGTATTGTACTTGTATATGTGACAATAAAAGGCATTTTATTCTATTCTAAATGGGGTGGAAAACCCCCCCCCCCAAAATACAGCTAAGCAAAACAAGTACGAGTGGACGCAAAAATTGTACGCACATTTGATACAAAGCTTTGCCTCTAGTTTTCGTTAGGGCATTAATAGTCCCATTGATGAGTTAAGAGTGCAAATGAGTGAGTGTGGGTGGAGCCTGTGATAATTAAGCTGTGGAAGTCGAATGCTGGTAGGTGTTTCCAGAGGAATTGCAACAGTATCAAAGTGTAGAAGACATCGGATACTTTTAGTTTGCTTTTTACTCTGTGAGTGATAATCTAGCTATTGTACAAGCCTTTTAGAAAACAAGGTTAAATATAGGTTAAATCTTCAGTTTGTCCCTCTGAAGGAACTCCTGAAGGTTCCATGTAGAACCCTACAACAAAGTGTTTCCCTTTTAGAGAGGGTTCAAAGTAGAACCCATTTAGGAAGCTAAGAACCCTTAACTGTCCAAAGGACCTTTTGAGAAACCCATTTTTTTCTAAGAGTGTGTAACTAGCTCGCTGTGGAGCAAATGTTTTAGATATTGATACATACACAGAATGAATTAAAAGGTTTACTCTTTTTGAATGACAAAAGTTAAATCGGTTTTGTTAACCCAAAAGGAAAACAAGTAGCTAATTAGTAAAATATTGCAATTAAAGGTTTATTAATCCAATTAGGTTTGCATTTAAACTTTAAAGCCAGAATCCTCTCAGGAGGTCAGTTTCTGGTTTCTCGCCAGTAAGAGCCAACTCTTTCGTCTTTGGTTCATAACATAGGAAAATAAGTAGCCTACATCTGACTAAGTTAATTGCATCATTTCATTTGACTGCCAAAGCCAAACCATGGCCTATAAAATTAAAAGTCAGAAGTTTGCAGAACTTAGAAGTTTAAGGTTAGTTACACACACATTTTTATTGCATAACATTTAAGTTACTGTAGGAACTTACACATATTTTCAGTTCGTGCAGCTCAAACTGTTAGTTTCCACCACTTAATGTAATTGAGTTTTTGTTTTAAAAATCTATTGTTTATGAGACTTAAGCAATTATATATTTCAAGTAACTACAACTCCAAGTTCTATGTTTCAGAATCTAAAGATTTGTTGGCAACTGATTGCCTTGAATAATCAGAGTACCACTCAAAAGATACAATAAAAGGACATACACCCGGAATAAAAGGTTCAGATGTAAGTGTATTTAATTAACAAGTTCAAAGGTGCTTCACAGGCACGCTGTTGCTTCCATTCACAAACAGAAGTTTTACAAGGCACTACACACATGAGGCCATAAAGAAGTATACATGAACTAACCATAAAAACCATAATGGTAATAGCACCAAACACAGCCAAAGATTAAAAATAAGGTAGCACTGCTGTAGGGCAGTGTTCAGAAGGCTACATGACACTTACATAAGCCCTTCGTGACAACTGACATAAAACGACATAAACATTTATAAACTCTTATTCCAATTGCCAGTCAGTTGTCATAAAGGCTGCTTTTGTCAACTTTGATGTCAAGTTGACATAACACCTATGTCAAGTGACAGATTTTAGGTGACATTAGGTTGTGTCATGACACTTTCTGGGGTGAAATGACATATCATTTGTGTATTTATGTCCTAGAAGTGGTATTAGCATTTGTACTTCTAAGTGACAATGTCCTTATGTGCACCTTGGAACTCTGTAGATGCAGAGCAAGCCCCGATATTGCATTACAGTGGTTCTTTGCTTCTAGTGCCAGGGCAGTAACAGATCTCATCAGGGAAGCAGCATTTTCCCATAAGCCCAGAGCGCTCATTAATGAACGAAAACATGAAGCTCACGAACACCACGCACACTGATGCAATAAACAGCATATGTGACAATGTCAAGGTTTTAACAGTCCACAACTCATTGGAGTGTAAGGAGAGCAGAAATCAGTCCTGGCTTTGTGTGAATGACACCGGAGACATCAGCAACATCCCGGGAGTGTGTTTTCATTGTCTGCTCACCATCTCAGACATGTCATCCAACCTACGTCCCTTCAGCTCGTCCAGCTCGCTCTTGATGGCAGAGACTTTCTCCAGCTCCTCCTGGGTCTCGCTGAACCCTGAGATCCCCTTCTGAGCCTCCAGGGATTGCTGAAAAACAAAACAAAAAAAACAAAAAAATCCCATCTGGTTACAAAGACCACATCAGAGTCTATTTCTTTGAACCAAATCCCCTGAGAAGAGTCATTTAAGTCTCTTTTGCAAAGAGAGCATGCAGGCATAATCAGTGCACACGCACTAAGAGGTGATGAACAGCAGAAAATGCATGATGCCATTGAAAGGCTGGAAACGCAAGAGGCCTCAGAGTGTGTCGTGCACAGCTGTTACTTATTAAGCTCTCTGTGAAGGGTCATGTCTACACAGTCAGCGCTCACCTCTTCTGAATTAGAGTCCAAAGCACTTTGTCCTCCAGCCACACAGGGAGCTTTCACACACCACACTGACACATACATATGGATGCATGCTTGAGTATATTTGGCTGGAACATAAAGATGCTAATTTAAAGAATCAGCCCAGCTTACATAACTTGCACTAAGAAAATTAACGTTAAAGGAATACTCCAATGTTTTCCTTTTCCAACCTAATCTCTACAACTGTATCTGTAGCACATGCGTGATTAAGACCGACAAGAACTTCAACACAAGAAACCGAGAAATAAATGAAAAACCTGTTGACTCGAAACTCACTTATAATGGAAGCCTAAGGGCAGTTGTTGGACTCCATTAATAAATTTTCAAAATACACGACTATATAACACAAATGTAAAACAACCATTACAAATATTAACATCAAAACATTACACTCTGACAATAAGGGTCTTAGGATGAGAACGAGAATGAGAGAATCGATTTGTGTTATCCTGAAACTCACAACCACAAATTCTTCCCTCTGAAAAATAGATGAATTCTACAGATTCATGGCTTCATTTTACAAATACCTTTGACTGATAAATTCATGAAAGGGTTCTACAAAAAATACGCACTTTTTTATAAACATTTATTGACTTCTTCTTAGACTTCTATCTTAAGTGAGTTTCAAGTAAACAGGTTTTCTGTTCTTTTCTCATGCATGTGCTACAGATGTAGTAGAAAGAGATTAGGTTGAAAAAATGCAAGAGTACTCCTTTAACAAAATGCCAAGTACCAAAGGGTTCATTAAGGTCAGAGATCTTAATTAGGATGTACATTTGTGAGGCGTCTAATTCAAGCGGCGCAACTCCTCATTACAGCCTACATTCAGTCAGCCTGGCGACCTGCTGCTTCCCACACACGGCACCTGAAGCTCTCAGCAGCCAGTAAGCAAACACAGCTCAAACTTATTCAGTGCCTCAGTGTTATGATTTTGTAGCAATGATTTGTGTGCGTGTGTGTGCATGAAGATATTGTTGGTGGTCCATGTTTGACAGTAAGTGAATGATCGTGTGTGTGTGTTGATAATGGGGATGCATATTGATGGCTGGCCTGCCAGAGAGAGCGAGGGAGGAGCAGAGGGACAGCTGCCAGGAGGAGGGGAGGCCCAGGCTCGCACGGCCCGCCGCAATGCTCACCACACTCGCCCAAGAACGTAGCCAGGGAGCAAATGCTGCTCTCACAAATAGCTCGGGCTCAGGCCTCCTGCGTCAAATGGGCTATCAGCAAGTCCGCGGCTGGGAGGGTTCAGAGGTGTGAAGTCATTTCCAGGAAGGTGCTGTAACTTCGCGTAAATACAGTGAAATCGGAATGGGTATGGATGCGGGAGCAGGACAGGGTCAGGGACAGAAGGTTGGACAGAGGCGTTAGATGAAAATGCTGAACAGAGCTGAATGAAACACAGCTGCCTTAAACAAAATATAGAAATTTATCAGTGCATGCTGGAGATTATGTGTAGTTTACTAGGCTGGTGTGGTAGCTCAGTGGTTAAGATTCTGTGTTATTGACTGGGAGGTTGTGACTTCGAATCCCAGAGATTTTGGGTCCTTAAAGGAATACTCCAGCACTGTTCAACCTAATCTCTATGCACTGCATCTGTAGCATATGGACGATTACCACAAACAAGGATTTCAATATGTTTTGGTGTACTGAGAAACGAATGGAAAACCTGTTGATGACTAAACTCACTAATAAAGGAAGATTAGTATCAGTTGTTAAAAACTCTAACAATGGTCTTAGGATAAGATGTGGTGAAAATAGAGATTTAGAGCTAGATTTACCTTTGGCTGAAGATTTCATGAAAGCGTTCTACAAAAATAGATGTTTCGCATCAAAGTTTATTGACTTCCCCAACAACTGCCCATAGACTTCCATTATAAGTGATTTTCGAATAAACAGGTTTCCCTTCTTGTCTCAGTACAGGAAAATGCTTTGAAATTCTTGTCCGTAGTAATCACACATGCGCTACATATATGGTACATGGAGATTAGGTTGAAACCTGCTGGAGTATTCCTTTAACCTTCAGCTGCTCTATGCTTGAAATGAACTCACTTCGAATAAATGCATGAATGGAAATGTGCTGAGAGTAATGAGAAGGTTGCCGTTCAAGGGTATGGAAATAGAGCCGATATAGAGCCAGTCCAAAGTGAAACCAAACATGATGAGTTAACTGGGATGATGTGAAGATGTGAGAGAAGAGCACATGATTACCAGATGCTGTTGCCCAGCAGCGTGGCGCTGGCGAAGGACCTCCTCCGTCCTCTGTAGAACGCCAAACTCAGCCTTCACCTCCGCCATCTCTTGACGCTTCTTCTTAAATGTGATGTTCTTGCCGCGCATCTTGGCAACGTAGCGCTTGAACTGTGAACAACACAGAGATAAAAAATCTAAAATGTCCAACAAATCAAGAACAATGTAGGACAGTCATCATTAAGTTTAGATTTGGACAAATAAATCAGTGAAAAATAAACTCTGCCATGTCGTATCGGAGTGTGTAAAAAGTGCTGTGCTATAACAATAGTGAGTGGGAAGCCAGGAGAAACATTCCAACAGGGATAAACACTGGGCTCACGCACACACACGCAGGTCCCGAGCTGAGAGTCTGCATCTCTCTGACCATGCAGAACTGTCAAACTAGCAGTCATCAAGACAAGACATGAAAGCATGTATGATACGTCATACGATACACATCAATACTCAAAACACCACAACATAGTTATTATGGACACTTCAAAATATTGCCTGAGAGAACTCAGATTCTGGTGGTGGCAGTCGAGTTTACACGTGGCCAGGGGTGCAAAGGACATCACTTGGAGCACCCCGCCGTCACTACAGCCAGGAGTTATAAATGTAGAAAGCAACCTCAGAAATCACACAATGTGCCAGGGCATGCGGCGCTTGTGTGTCCCGGTTTACGCTTTGTGTATTTCGGGACGTTACGGGCAGACAAGGTTGGGGAGATTAGAGACAACGATAGCGCCGGGTAGTGGTCCCTTGTTTTCTCTTGTTACAAATGGGCGTGAAGTGACAGTGGCAAAATTAGCCACTACATGCGTTGGTAATCATCACAGTGAAATGGAAAAGGAAAAAAAACACAAAAAGCAGAGGCGGCGTCAAGGGGGCAAATAAATCATTGAAGAGTTAGCGTTTACGTACATACCATAAAAAGGAGGCATACAGAGTGAAATATGGGTGTTACTTTTTGAGCTCTGATGAAGAAAAGATTGCAGAAACTCGTCAGATGCACATAGGTTGTCTCTGCGGTACCTACAACATGCCGTTGTAACTGAATCAGTAACAGAAGCGTATGCTGTTAGCAATTAACAAAGAAGTGCAAACCAATTTATAATCAAATTTCAAGCAGGAACGGTAAACTGCCTGTCAAGAGTTTTTAAACAACCTCATATTTTAGCACGTTTGGTTAAACTTCAAGCAATGGACTCTAAAATTCTCTAAAATGATAATGAATTGAGAAATGGTTGTGACTTTTTATTTTATTATAAACAATATAGTTCTAATTGGAAAATGCCGAGATAATGATCACTCTAATTAAGGCACTAATGGAGCACACACCATTTATTTATCTTATAATTAACACTAGCACTGGAAGTCTTTGACTAGTTTACCTTCCAAGTGCACCTTCCTTTAATAAAATACTCATTAAGAGTCCCATTACGATCTGAAAGCTTTTCAAGTCCTTAAAAAAACATTTATTCTGTACCGATTCTGTACCTTTTTTTGGTTTTGTCCTTTGGCACTAACTGCTTGAACTGTAAAGCATAGCAAACTTTTGACTGGCGGTGTATGGCGGTATAAACTGTCTGCAGGTTTAACTCATGTTGCACTGTGAAGTTAAGTAAATTGCAGATAATATTATATTGTTCATAAAGGTCACGTATAATCTGTAGGTAATACAGATAAACTCAATCCCGATGAAAGAAGAGCTACACAGTGGTACAACAGTTTTTAGCTCCAGATTAAATCTAAACTCTGTCAGAGGGAACTTAAAAGTCAGCCGACTAAGACAGAGTTTCTTATCTTTTCTCAACCTTTTACTAGTGCGAGAGTAGAAACACAGACCAGAGGCTCAGAGTGCAGTGCACACACATTCACACACGTTGGTTTTAGGATATGGACCAGCTGCTGTTTAAAAGGCTTGCTCTATTAACATGGATCTATTAAATGTCGGTTTCATTACAATGGCGATGAACCCCTCGTGCCCCTCTCTCTCTCCATTTTTAAATCAGTGCTGTGCCATTGTGTGACCATACATGGGTATACTCCATCCTAGAGCTGAGACCTAAACATCCACCTCACAAGCGTGCACACACACAGACACACACACTACTATCTATTTGAGGCACTTCTATTGACTTGTGTATAGTATAAGAGTTGTATTTTTCAAAATAAGAAAAAAGAAAAAAATAATTATTTATGGGGGCCAGCCAAATGTCCTCAAAACATGGGCTTATTTTGTTCCTTACAAAGGACTAAAAACCTACACATTCTGTCTTGTTCTCCTTTTCTGTTTCAGCAATTGTTCAAGTGTATCTTGCACTTCTGTGTTCATTATCCATCTCTGGCATACAGTTGCAGCCGTTCACGGTTGGAAGAGCCATAGGCAGAAGCGAGCCTTATCAAACGGGGATGACAGGATTGAAGAAAGTGGAAAGAAGGGGGTGGGGGCTTTTTTTTTGCCAGCGTGCCTCTCTACCTCTTCTGCCTGCCATCTCACTGCACAAGGGCAAGCTGGAATCTGCCCAGAAACTACCCAGACAGACAGACAGCGTGAGAGGACAGAAAGGCATACAGACAGATACCAGAGACAGAGACATTAACACCACAGCACTATTTAGGATGAACTGCAGATTCCCCCTCAGGGACATACAGTACAGACATGAGACAAGGAGGGTTAAAGTAGGAAAGACTAGGCTACATGTACAAATGGAGCCATGTGAGGCCAGTATCACTGCCAAAAAAAAAAAGAAAAAAAAAAGAGGGGGGTGTTAAGTTCCAGTTAAAAATCCCAACAATTAGGATTTGGATTTCTGCAACACCAGAGGCTTCTTTTAAACTCTTTTCTTTCTCACATGCACAGGTATAGTGTTCTCACAATACCAACATTTTGTTTTTGATGCTGATGCCACAAGTCCAGCGATACTGGCACGGCAACGATGATTGGAAAAAAGCCCTGGAAGATTAATAATGTAAAATAGTTGGAAATGAATAATAACAGCAGGTTAGAAATGAAAGCATGCGAAGCATCTGAATGTCTGTTCAAGATCCAATTAATGTGTCCAAGTATGCAAAGGAATACAGAGAAATGCGTTTTAAATATTAGTTCACATATTAGCTTACATGAAAACAGAGCATGAACGGATTCAGGTATTTAGATTTTACCCTCTTTCTTTGTTACACATTAGCCTATAAGTTTAAAAAAACAACAACAGCAAGATTAAATATTTAACTGTTTTGCATTTTTAGTGCATGTAATACTAGTCCAAGAAAAATATATGGAGAGAAAAAAAACCCAGAACAAACAACTGGTATTAGTTGTTAGGTTTTCGCTCGTTTTTAACTTTGAGTTTTTAACTTTCTTTAGTCTTTAAAAAAATATATTTTGTTGGCAGTCGCATTCTATATGCAGTTTTCTAACATAGCAGGAAAAAAAACAGCAACGTTTGTACGTTTGATGCTGGGTATACATTTCACTAAACACGGCCCCTCTCGTGATGATGAACAAGGTGTCCATGTTGCTCCACGAAAACACCCGTGCACTGACTTCAGCAGCAGGTTTCTTACTACTGGTACTAAAGAATTTGGTCCATTGATACTTTTCTAGCACTGGCATCCCGTGGAACCCTACTCCAGAACCTCATTTATATACAGATGATCTTGCACCTGCATATAGTCCTATAAATTACTGTAATAATTCATGAAGTGAAAGCTTTTGCTGAGGTATATTTGTTCTGTAGTGTAGTTTTTTTTTTTTTTTGCAGTGTGTGTAATTTTGCCGCACCTCGTCCGAGCGGATGATCTCGACTCCTCCCTGTCCCAGAGCCTGACTCTTAGCGCTCAGGTCCCTCGTGATGGACGTCAGCTCCTCCCGGGACTCCTGCAACTCCTCGGCCTTCGCCTCCTTCTTACGCGCTATGATGGAGGCCTAACAAACAGCACATTCTTTAATGCCTCTGCTCTCTGTACGGCGTTCCATTACGGCAATATCAAAACACCACGAAGGGCATATTAAAGACCCAAGCAGCTTCAGTGACACAGAGATGACTGTGTTAAACTTGTGAAAGCCGAAGAATACTGCTAGGCTTAGAAATGATTAATCAGAATATATATTGGGCTAATTCCCCCAAGATAATTCCCCCAGCCTAATCTTTGTAGTAGTGATTCTGCTGTGCGACTCTGCTGTACTGGTGATTCATTAAAACAGAAGACATAATTTTCATTGATAAAAACATCACGCTAAAATTATGCAATGATAATAAACATCTGGCCATCATCAACATGAAACAAACGCAGATCAGAGACATCAATCATTCTTTCAAGTCAAGTTCAAAGCTGTGTCTGAATACATACAGGCAGAGGGAGGGATGCAACTTACATCTGTTTCTGTTTCATCGTAATTATTATGCTTTAAAGGAATACTCCAGCGGGTTTTTTTTTCTCTTTTCAACCTCTTCCCTATGTACTGCATCTGTAGTATATGTGCGAGTACCATGAACTAGAATTTAGACACATTTACTGAGAAAAACAACAGAAAACCTGTTTACTCAAAACTCACTTAAAATACAAGCCTACGGGCAGTTGTTGGGGCATGCGGAACATATTTTTGTAGAACATTTTCGTGAATTCCTCAAAGCTATTTGCATATTAAGCTCTAAATCTGTATAATTCGGTGTTTCAGAGATGGGACTACTTTTTCAGAGGGAAGGATTTGTGGTTATGCGTTACCAATACAACATAGAAACGTAAGCATTGAAGTCCATGCCTGATCGCGCATAGATGCCACGAAACCTCAGGGAAAGTGTACTGTATGTAACCGGAATGACTTTTCACTGTACTGCTCCAGTTGGATAAACCTACATAAGAACAGCTTTGGTAAGATATTCCCTCATGTCAGTCTCATCCTTTACTGTTAGAGTGCAACAGTTATAATTTGCGTTATATATTCTCGTATTTGAAACGCTTTGTAACAACTGCCCTTAGGCTTCCATTATTAGTGAGTTTCAAGTTAACGGGTTTCACACATCTGCTGTATGGAATCTTGTCTTTAAACTCAGCTCAGAGTGGAGGGACAGACAGTGATGGACGCTCTTACCTGCTGTCTGTACAGCGTGAGATTATCATTTATTGGGTCGGTCCTGGCCATCTTCTTTTCCATCGCCTGGTTCATCTGCCCGAGCTCTTTAATCTGGTCAGCAGAAGGAACAACGGAGATCATTTTGTTTAGGGTCCATCCAAATCCACCTCTCATAAAATATTTTTTAAAAACCCAGACATATGACATAAGTAGGGAGAGAAAAGAAAAAAAGTGACTGGAAAAATGACTAGGAAGAAAAAAGTGTGTGTTGGTATGAGTATTAAGTATTAACTGATTTAAGTGCTTTTATGAAACAACATTAAAAGTTTAGTAAAAAAAGAAAATGTGCACAATTTCCTCCTCACCCCAAGTGTAGTCCAAGATATGTTTGGTTTCCAAAGCTTGCACTGGAGCTACGAGGCTAATATGGGGAGCAAGTAAGGAAAGCTTATAGCTACCAGTTTAGTATTGTGCAAACTTGCATGTCTAACTCATCTCACACTTGCCTCAAAAGAAACCGTTTGGCTCAGTATTTCCATTTGTACATAAACAGTTGTATTTTTTTTAAGAGCAGCATAAATCTGTATATACAAAAAAATGTAAAATACAAATCAAATTGTAAATTTTATTATCTGAATCATTTCTAACATACAATCCCGCTTTCATACTTTGGGCTACACCTCGTACCACAGTCTGATGCTTGTGATACTATTTGCTGAGAAAGAAAGTTATACTACTTTTTAGCTATACAACATACTTTTGTCCATTTTTAAAGTTAACGCTATGTCATAAAAGAGCCGAATTAAGATTACTTAACAGCTCGACACAGATTGAGGCGAGTGTGTGATGATTTAGGCAGTTTGCACAATGCTAAACTGGAGGCTATAAGCTTCCATGATTTGTTAGCTACATTAGCCTCATAGTTCTAGTGCAAATCTAAGAAAGCGTAAACATGCCTTGGAAAATTGTGTAAATTTCCTTTTTGGACAAACTGCTCCTTGAAGGAATGGATGGCTATGCAGTCCACCTCTTGTGAATGGCAGTGTTGTGTAGAGATCTTAACTAAGACTCAGATGAAGCATGCACGCCACTGTGCAGTGTACGGGGCTGACCTTCTCCTCCAGCTCGTCCAGCTCGGCGTGGCCCATGGCCGGCTCTGACGCCACCTTCTGAAGGTGGCGCACTTTGCGGCGGATGTGCTCCAGCTCTTTCGGCAGCTTGTCCGACGCCATGTAGGAGTTGAACTTGATCTCCTCCTCCAGTCTCTTCACCAGGCCTGCAACAGTGGAGCCTTAAGCGCTACACTCACACCAAACTCCCACATGACACACTATATATGCAGTGCAAAATAACACTTCTGCTAATTTGGGGGGGGGGGAAATATGATCATAAGAGAACTGCTAAAAAAAAAAGTAAATAATGTCATTTTGGGCTGTTTGTTGCCAATATTAGGAGTCATAACTAGTGTTGAAAGTCTAGTTATGGGCTAAAAAATTACAAAAAGAAATTGAAAATTACAATTCACACTATGGTTTAGTCACATAATAGAATACGTGTCCACAAATGTTAGATGACTGTAAAGTACAGTGGGGTCCAAAAGTCTGAGACCACATTGAAAAATCTGTGATTTTTTTCATTGCCACTGTACGGCACTCTAAAACGCTTTGCTGAAACTGGATCAGTTGTATCCAAAGCACGATCAGGCAGACCAAAAGTGAGCACTTTTGAACACCGTTTTAAATATTTAATTATGAACCTAGTTGTGTGTTATTGTGATTTTGTTATGTTTCATTTTTCTCTTTGTTTCTTTCTTTTATGTTTCCTTAATGTGCCTTCTAAGAGTGAAAATAAAATAAGTCTCTATGTTGAACATAAACTCCTTTGACTCATGACTAACCTTATCTCCAACAACAGAAAGGAAACCCCTGTCATTTCCCTTTGAACTTTATGTAGCCTTTTAACGGCATTAAAATGAATTCATGTTTTTTCAGTTAAATTAACTTTTTTTTTTCAAATAATTAAACAGTCTGAAAGGTTTGGAAGGGATGTAAAAGTAACACTCGAAATGTAGTGAACATATGCTCTCATGTGATCGCATGTGATGACACTTATTAATGATATACTGCTATACTGGAAATATGTCTGTGGTAGCATAAAGGTTCAAATAAACATAATAATGTGTAACACTTTTTATGAAGTCTGTGTTTATAAATCATTATAACTGTACTTATATTTCTTTGTAGGTTGGTAAAATGCTTCTTTTTTTTTTATTACAATGATACCTAATAAAGCTCAAATAAAGTGCTGTAATGAATTCCTTGGAAGTTTGAAATAACTTAAAATTGCAATCAGTTCAAGCAGCTCATAACTGTTCAAGTCTCAGTAAATATTAAATAGGTGTAAATACGCTTTATGCACAGGCCATTATCAGTCATAACGGTAGTACAGTACTATACCACATGGTATTATCATAAATGATGATACATATGATACCACATAGGATAGGTTACAACATTGATGAATGAATTGTAGTACTTTGTTAGAGATTTATGCCACATGGTACAGTTTTGCTTTGAAACATGGCACAGTATCGCTTTTAGAACAAAGTAGTAATTAGTAAGACAACGCTATGTGGAAGTGTTTAAGTGACAAAGACCTTTTAGTGACATTACCATGTCATGAAACATGACCATGTGTGTGTGTGTGTGTGTGTGTGTGTTTACCTATGATCAGTATGATTGTATGAGTTTCACAATTACTGACGCAAACGAAAAGGTCAAAGCCTGGCCTTGCTCAATATCAACTACCCATTGACTGTCCACATATGGTACACACCCTTCTGTGGTTTCATCAATAGCTTGGAGCAACTCTATCTGACCTGAACAACATTGAGGACGTGAATAAACTCACTGTGGATTATGACAATGGAATATTATCCATGATAAAAGGGTGAGAACAGACGTATAAAATGAAAACAGACCGGAATGAAATGTTTTTTTTTATTATTCAGGCTGAGGCACAGATTGACTCTTTTTCATGTCTCAACAGGTCTCGCCATGGTCATGTAAAATCTGTGGTGAAGTCTCTCCTCACTGATAAGATTCCCATCATGATTGCACAACGATGTGCTCTCCTTCATTGAGAAAACTCAGTCTGCTACTTTGATTACGTGGAGCAATCACATTTCTTCAGAATAAAAGTGATGTGTAACGTGATCATCCCCAACATACAACGGTTCCTTAAGAACCAGTCAGTATTACTTTCACTGTACTGCACATTGTCTAAGCAGTGACCTACACTCGAGTAAATGATGACTCAGTCGTGTAAGCAGACGACTTTCCTTTCACCTCAGACAATGATTTTTCCAGCAAACACTTAAGAAATACACATCCCCTTTGGTTTAGTGTAAACTCCCACTAATAACCTGATGCTTTTAGAATTATTTAAATATGGGTGGACCATAGCAGGAAATACCCACAGACAGCTTGAAAAAAGAACAAAAGTAAGGGATGGAAATTTAAGAAAATATATTCGCTAACTCTTCGTCATCACTAGTAATTACAGAGTAGGTCATTAAAGAGTCTGAAATGCACGTCAGCCCCTGAACGGGAATTCCTAACAATTCTTCAGTTTCAGTAAAATGAACCTTCTGGTATGTTTCTCTGTTTGTATATTGATCTGTGAAATAGAGGAATATAGAGATGCTTTTTATATACAAAACAGTCTCCAAAACAGTAGCATGTATACATGGTTTATATGTCTCCAAAACAGTAGCCTATATAGATGCTATATATGTCTCCATGTCAGAATAATGTCTGTTTTACCGCATTTGTTTTTTTTAGGTCTGTGGGTGTAGTGGGTGTCTTTTCTTTTTTCTTTTTTTCAGTTTCACTCAGAATCATTCCAAGAATTCCTGAAACATCTCTCTCTGCCAGGAAGTCTGTGCATCACAGTTCCATGAGGATGTGGGTGTGAGATAAACTCCAGAACGCTCTGGAATAAAAAGTACAACGTCATGGGCAGTAAAATTAAACAAGAAGCCTTTACAAGGAAAAATGCTGTTATTCTCTTCACATGGAGTTTAAACAAATGATTATTTCTGCCATTTTCACCTCAATGAGAATTAGTATCAGTATCAGAATTGCTGCTTTTTTTTTTTAAACAAAATGTGTCATGCAAGGGATTTTATCTTGGTGTTGTAATGTACAGTGGTTGCGCATTCACGCTATACATTTTGCGTAGTCCAATGATGTACACGTTATGTAAAAATATACTGTGCTTCATTGTTAATGATTCTGTACAAGCCCCATTTGTGTGTATTGTGATCCCATTATAGCAAATGGTAAAAAGTTTTCCTAAAATACAATGTACATTTCACATATTTCCAGGCAACATACAGTTTTGAGGCCTACTTATGACCTTGGATCATTGGCATATGTACCAATTTATTGTTCAAGCTCTTGAATTCCCTGTGTGTTCTTTTCATGGTTTATGTTTTTATGTTGTTTTCTTTATCAATATGATTTATACCTTAATAGTCATTTCGAAATGTACTTAGCTTTTCTTTTTTTTTTTGAGCTCTGAGCTTTAGTCCCTGTATGAAAGGTGCTAAATAAATTCAAGTATATTGTTGTTATTGTTTACATTAACAACATAGTTAATGGTCCATGTTGATATTTTGGATGGACTTATGGTCGATACTATTATATTATAGCCATGTACAGATTTGGTACTAAATATCAGTATTGGGGCCAATACTGCTCTGACCTGACTGGTATTGGATCAGATTGGACATATTTTCCAATCCGATCAGATCTGAACACAGGACACTTATCTTAAAGCGCGCCACCATCACGCCTCAGAGGTTTTGCATAACTCAGCAACAGAAACATACAGACTCGGTTACCAGATATTTAATCGGTATTCGCCGATACCCAGAGCTTTGATATTGGTATTGTACAGATTGTGCAAAAAGTGGGATTTGTGCGTCCCTAAATGATCATTTCATTGTTGTTGTGTAATGAAAAGGGAGGACTACCACATGTACCCCATCTGCTCTCCACAATTTAATAGTTACACGCAAAGCATGAATCACAGTGGAAGAAAAAGGCATTTAGGATGTGAGGCATCTGTTAGTGGGTTGCAGGGTGTTGTAGATTACAGAAACTGCTAGTCCCATAGTTAGGGCTCTTCTAAAAAAAATAAAATAATAATAATTATAATCAAAAAAACACCCCACTTCCGGGAGATTGCGGTAGCCTGCCCTTACCCTGCACACCAGGTAATGTGCTTACGCAAGTTTCCCGCAAATGGGCGTGGCTTTGGTCAGTAGTATTGCTACGATGGCTACCTGGGGGCGGAGCTCGGCGGCTGATAAAAAGCGCCCGTTCCGACGGTAGAAAGCGGATTCCCGAGAGTTGCCGCGAGAGTTGCGTTGGCGCAGGAAGTCTCTGTAGTTACCGTGTGTGTGTGTGTGTGTGTGGGGTTTTTTTTTTTGGGTCATCCCCGAATTCCAGAAAGTTTGTCCCGTCCCAGCTTGAACGGCTCCGCGCCACTACGTTACATTTCAGCTCATAATTTGAGGTTTGTTTAAAATCTTTTTGGCCTCACAGAACGCGTTTTCTTTTCCTGCCGTAATGAGCGAGCCGAGGAGTTTCAGCGCTGCGCTGCTGCTGCTGCTGCTGTGGCGGGCGGGCGAGCTCGCGGAAGCCTGCAGCTGTTCTCCTGCACATCCGCAACAGGTTTACTGCAACGCCGATGTCGGTGAGTTCATTTCCCCCCGCAGCTGATTAACAAATGAGTCCAAGTGTGAGGCCGTGTCGGTGTCTGCTGGGCTCATGTAATAAACATGAGCTCCGTGTAAACGTCTGCGCTCTGCTCCGCGCGCTCGTGTCCCAAATCGCGTTCATGCACATGAGCAACTTTCCTGCTGGGGGAACAGCCTGAAGAGGGGAAATCGAGCTTGCGCATGTTATCGGCAACTCTTTTTTTTTTAAATCGCCAGCTGGTTGATGGGTTAGTGGTGGATGCAAGTACACAGCTTCTTATGCGCGGATAGATGCAAGTCTTCTGCTCCTGGGAACAGCTGCACTTAAAGTATCTCGCATTCTGGGCCTTGCAGCCTTGACTGACCCTTGCAGTGTTACTGTAGGTCTTAATGCAACACATGCAACACTGTAGGTCTTAATGCAACACTGTAGGTAGGTCTTAATGCAACACTGTAGGTCTTAATGCAACACTGTAGGTAGGTCTTAATGCAACACTGTAGGTCTTAATGCAACACTGTA
>JAOUQW010000029.1:8520924-8535161 GCA_028565825.1 Olivaichthys viedmensis | reverse complement strand
GAAAGACAACAGTTTTTTCATATAAAGCCACATTAATATGTAGTCTATTGTTTTTCTTTTTGTAAAACTAAGGCATTTTTAATGAAGTGTTTGAAAAATCATTAAGTGTTAATATACATGATTAAGATGAAATATTATTGGCCTTTAACCCAAAATGTGTGGTACTGAATGATCGCTGACCGATGCTTTTGCTCTTACCATAGAAATCTCTCGAAGAAGTATCAGCCCAAGAAGAACTCCAGGGAAGAGGACGAGTATAAGTACGTGTTTTGGTATTGAGTCATTTTCCTTAGAGCTCAATCTCAGAAATCTCAGCTCACCAGTGTTGTAAAGTCACTTACCCTAAAGTCCATGTCGTCTCACCGTCGCATCCAAATCAAGTTAGGGGAAGAACTATCATGAATTGCAGTAGGCTGTAGAAGTATAGTTTGGTCACAGTATTTACATTTTACCAGATGCTTTTATCCAAAATGACAAACAGTTGAGCTGAGCAGATGAAGGTTTAGGGCCTTGCTCAAGGGCTTAACAGTGGCAGCATTTGAACTTACAACCTTCTGATCATTAGCCCAAAGCCTTAACCACTGAGCCACTACTGGCACAATGTTATTTAATATTGTTGTTATTATTACACAATGTCATTTAATATTAAAGAAACAGTTATTTACGTAGACTACCAGAGGATGGGCAATTCACTAAAAATGTTCTCGTCCAAGTTAAACACCAAGTCTCATAAGCTCCAAGCTCAGTCTCAAGTCCTCGAGTCTAAGTCGAGTTACAAGTCGTGAAAATCCTGACTTAAGTCTGATTTAAGTCCATGTCCAGCACTAGAGTACCACATCACTGCTGCTCCCCATTACATTTAAACCATACGTTAAGATTACATAAGATTTTAATATTTTACAGGACAAACCTTCCAGCTGTTTTGGATTACAATCATCAGCCTATATATTCTACAGAATTACATTTTAGTTAATTAGCAGCCAATTGATAATATTAGTCGTGCAGTGGAATATGCATCATGTGGAAGTGCCTTTGTCATTGTTTATGTGGACATTTTTCATAATTATGTTTAGCTCTAAATGAATAATCAGACTGAAATCCCAACATGGATAATAAGAAGTGAAAGCCAGTAACCCGGCGTGATGTAATATCCAGTTTGTACCTGTGTAAACATGTGAATTCGAATTGCACCTTTAATTCCATTGAGTTTGATTCCATTCCTCCGAAATTACACAGTTCAGGTATTTCCCTGCTTTTAACAACAATGATTCAGCTCCTGAAGGGCTTTGTTATTAGCTGAGGTGTGTTGGGGAAGGAAAAAACATGTTGCTCTCAAGAGTAATGCTGGTGTAACGCTCGGCCTCTCGTGTTTGCACATATGGCAGGTACACCTCCTGTAGAGCGTTCCTCATGACACTGAACGAGCTGAATGACTACGCCGGGCAGCACGAGGTCATCGCCGAGAACCTCTCGACACAGATCATCTCGGAGCTGGTGCGCTACATCCAGGAGCTGAAGGCCGAGCGGAAAGCGGTACGAGCGGGAAAGCGCCGTAGTGCCTGTCTGTTCTCTTTAAAGTCACTGCAAACTTTATAAAATGTGTTTGTATAAATAAATCATTTTGGGCCAATTAAGTGCTTAGACTTGTCAAGGTGCGAAAATTGTTGCTGCAGCGGTTTTGCTGCATTATTTTAAGAAACTGAGGTGAGCTAAAAAAATAAAAAATTTAAAAAATTGGGTCACACAGGTGTGTGTGTAGGTTTGGGGCTGTTTCTAGTTTGCATATTTATGCAATCTGGACTTGATGAGGGAAAAAGTGTAGGTGCTTCTGTGCCTTTTTTTTGGTGTCTAATGCCATTTTTCTGTGGAACAACCATGTTAAAGCAATTTATTATTCAATATAGAAAAAAATATATGGTCTTCAAAACAAGTTTTGAGAGACTTTAAAGCACCCCTGAACTCCAAAACGTGTTTTTAAATGGTTAACTCGTCTTGGATGGCTGATTCCGATTATATGGCGTTGGGGTCAAATTTGTTAACATAACACAAGAGTCACATCTTTCCGTTTAAAAAATAAATTTTCTTAGTACTTCCATAAAAACTAACTTGGGGAGCGTTAGATATGAGCTCTAAATAAGCTTCATGACTCCGACCTATCATGTCCGAGATTTAAGGATGATGTTGTACCTGGAAACTTTTTGCCACAGAACCTGTGTGCTGAGCTAGCTAGCCAACTTAGCTAATGTTAGTGCTGAACAAAATAGTTTTCGTTCTTATGGTATAGTTTGACCAGGTTTAGCTATACTGTTAAATAAATCTCTGAGAATATGACAAATATACAAATCGAAACTTGGACAATAAAATCTCACTTGTGTCGAACTGTGACAAATTCGAGCTAGTTTACTAGCGGTTAACTAGCATGCTAGCTGTTAGGGATAACATGAGGACGTGGGGGTGTCTTCAAATTGCTTATACATAAGGGTAAAACTGTAGAAATGTTTTTAGGGCATTTTTAGCACTCTCTAAAAAACATATTAAATGATTTATCATTCCACATATGTCATTTTTAAAGGGTTACTTTGAGAAATTAAGACATTAAAAAAATAAAGGATTTGCCTTTTGTTTTTAAGAGACAGACAACATAGATGATCATCAAAAACAAATCAAATCCCTGACCCAAGCAGATTTTTTATTATCACGGTTTTAGTAAGGATAAAAAAATGTCTGTAATCTAAGAACAGAAATCCAATCGCATCACGCTGTGGAGACATTTGCCCTCTGCTTCCCCATCTCCCATAAATCCCTGGATAAAGAATGTGAAATATGTTATTGTGTTGTTGATGATTGTGCATTAGAGCAGGTTGTAGCTGAATGTGGGTCATGTATTAGGGTCAGTGGAGTGGGAGCAGGAGCAAGATGCCCCCCTACCACCCACCCCCCTTTATCCGGGCCTGCAAGGCTGGAACTAACACAATAGGAGCGAGACATGACCACGCACGAGCTGATGAAAATGTAGAGCAGCATGTTTTTCCGCCCTGATGAGCTCTCTGGTTTTCGTCTGCCTTTCATGTCCGAATGGCTCTCTGGAAGAAAGTGGTCTTTATGTAGTTCTCATACAGTGCGTAATGGCATCCTGTGAGTGGGAGCGAGCGGAGAGCAGTCAGGCATGAACGTTCATGACGTGATATTCGCGTCATGGTGACCCTCGGAGACCTAAGCAAATGTTTTTTGATACAATGAGAAGTTTGTAAGTTATGAGAATTTTGTGCTTTGTGGCCATACTGTGTTGGCTGATTCATCAGGTTCACATTTCGTCAGATCAGCTTTGTTTCTAACAGACTGTCTCTCTTTCCAACCTGTTCTGGATCAGACTGTACAGTGCCATGTTTGCTGTGTCATGAAAAATAAGGGTCACTTTTTAATGGTGTTACATTGAAATAATGTTCCTTTAATCTTGTTCATGTGTAGATTAAAGGAATGGTTTGACAAATAAAACCCCGAATTTACACAGTTTACACACTTAGCCCAAATGTAGTTGATTCGCCAAGACGTGTTTGGTGTCTGACATTTGCTTCTTTAGTTTTGCACTGGAGCAACAAGGCTAATGTAATGGAAGTCTATCTCACCCAAAATCGTTTCCATAAATACAAGCCCAAATGTTTAATTAAACAATTTTGTAAAATAGCAGGGGTAGTATGTATTTACAAGAAAAAGTATCATCTGCATTTCAAGTAAAACTTCCAGCTTTTCTGCCTTTAAACTTTAAGAGGCTGGGAGCCTGTGTTAGCCTACTGTGTATCTGTGTTGTGAATCCTAACAACTCCATCTCTTCTTGTTTTGAGCTAACAAAAAAAGTTATTCCGATTTTCCAAGATGGGTGCCCCCATAACGCTACAGCTACATCGGCTACACCGTGACGTTTTGTTTGTGTTTATAGATTGCAGTATGCCATAATGTGTCCTAAACCACACTGGCAAGTCTGCATGACATTACTGAAGTACTGGAAGCGGTTTGAGTGTTTGGAAAAATATTTACAAAAAACAGTGGGTGAGATACACTTCCATTACTTGTTAGCCACATTAGAATCGTAGCTCCAGTGCAAAACTAACGAAACAAACATGTCTTGGCTGATTGACTACATTTTGAACAT
The DNA here is from genome assembly GCA_028565825.1 of Olivaichthys viedmensis. NCBI lineage: Eukaryota > Metazoa > Chordata > Actinopteri > Siluriformes > Diplomystidae > Olivaichthys > Olivaichthys viedmensis. The sequence continues at coordinate 8,531,011 of JAOUQW010000029.1, read as the reverse complement.
GTGTGAAATTATGATAAACATGTGATGAGTTAAACACAAGGCATGCTGCTACAAAGTGGTTTGCTATCTCATCTCATTTACCTCCATATTTCTCCTCCTGCAGCATTTTCACGATGGCCGCAGAGCCCAGCAGCATATTGAGAACTCCTGGAAGCAGCTGGAGTCGGTGAGTGAGCCAGAGACAGCCTTAAACCTAGTCCTACAGTAAGGAGCATTTTCAGGAAAGAAATCGTCACTAGTTTTATTTTAGACCAGTACTGGGTGAAATACATGTCCAGAAAACGAGCTTGTCTCTTAAATACTTGGTCCACATGTTGATCATATAAGGGTGGATTATGTTTAGACCTGGTTTACATCTCAGCGTTGATGATGATTTCTGAAAAATCCAGGATGATGATTATTTTAGGTTTAAAGGTGCAGTTTGTCATTTTTAAAAGTGTTTCTAGACCTATAATAAGCATATCATTTCAAAGATACCTTAGAAATACTGTGATTTGCAGTATTGCAATTCAGTGTTTCTGGCTAGTTTCTTCGTTTTAGGCCAACCAAGTGTTTTTGGCCAGCAACATAAAGGTTCTGTCTGCACTCTTCACCTTCGCCAATGAAGGACCATTTTTAGCAGTGCTGCTACTGAAATCTCCGCTGGTCTCTTCTAGAGCAAACGCCGGTTCGAGAGGGACTGCAAGGAGGCCGACCGAGCCCAGCATTACTTTGACAAGATGGACGCCGACATTAACGTGACCAAGGCCGACGTGGAGAAGGTATGCTCAATACCAGCTTCCTCTCTTTCTCGTGCTTGTTCTCTGCATCCCAGCCCTAGGTCTCTGCAGTGCGTTTGGGATGGATGCGTGTCAGTGCTATGCTCGGCATTTTTTAAAGATTCCTTCCACCGCACCCTATAGAGTCTTGCTCCTCCTCCCACTAACCACAACGTCTCCTCTGGAGGTGTGCCATTACTTTCCGGCAGGGAAATTGGACAGTTGTTGGAACCTAACGAGCTGTGGACAGTTTTACAGCCCGTGTCATGAGTCCTTTTGATTCATTCGACTGAACTGATTCACACTGGCAGTAAACACCAGAACACTTAACAGTGTATCATTAAATGAGCTGCCTGTTCAGTCCATTGCATTTTATAGTGCTTGCTGAAAAAGGAATAACCAAGGTACCCTGTAATGTGAATTATTATAAAGATTAGATTGAAATTTTGCTGTATTGCAATTAGTTTGCAATAATATTATGTATCCGCCAAGTTGGTGCCTTTAATTAAGGCCTGGAAATTACAAAGAAGAACAAATATCATGTTATAAAACATGTCTATCTGTGAGTCTCAGTCTATGAATGTAATTCGGCCCAAATTACAGTTGTAGTTGATGCCATTCGGCTGACCCATACGCATATTTTTGACATTCTGCTATGCGCTAAAGAGTGCTCTGACACTAATCGACTCTGTTTTTGTCTTTTTAACATGGCTCAAAGCGGTGTTCACTCAAGGTAGGTTTATAACCACGAGTCGTCTCTGTCTGTGGGGAATTGTTAATCTGTTTAGTGTACACCCATAGACATCAACGTCTACATAAAATGTCTGTCGCCAAAATTATTTATGTTTTTCTTTGTCCAAATCTCTGGCCCTGTTGCTAAATTTACGTCCCTCCGGCCACTGGTGCAAGCAAACTAACTATAAACTTAGTTATTATAACCACTGTTTAGCACATCATCAAAAATTTAGGAACTACATTGATCTCCTTTACATGATCAAATTAAGCCACTGAAATGCTACATAATGAGAAAAGCCAAGAGTTGCTTTGAGAACAGACGGCCAATTCCTGTCCATTTTCTGTGCTGTGTGCCTCGGTGTTTGTGTTCTGTAAGTGTGCATGCTGAATGAATCTGTGTATCGAAACATGTTAAAGTGATTCTTTTCTTGACTACTGTTTTGACTTTGTCTTATTTGTGTGTATGTGTTCCGTGTATGTTATAATGACCACAGGAACAATGTATCTTTTTCTTTGCAGTCTGCTACTAATTCTGTTTCTCTTCTTTCTGCTGATATAATTTGCACTGCTAGTTTTGAAAGTTTTTTGGAGGTTTAAATAACTGGGTCTGTATTGTTGGATCCTCTAGACGTTCTCTCAATGCCTCAGTATCGGACCCTAATTCACAAAGCAAGCTTCACAGCTGAATGATTCAAGTCAAAGTAGCTAAATTTGTGTCAAATTTGTGTAAATTGTGTAAATTTAGCTAATTTACACAATTTTCCTCTTACCCCAAATGTGGTCCACCAGACAAGAAATGTTTAGTGTCTAAACTTTGCTTCTTTAGTTTTGCCTTGGAGCTCCATGGCTAATGTAGCTAACAAGTAAGGGAAGCATATAGCTTATACCAGTTCATGATCATGCAATTACCTGTGATATACTACGCTATTACAAAAAGGCAAGGCATCAAATTGGAAAAATTTGATTCTGTATGTGTAAACATTCGAGAATTATCAAAGTATAAGTGTATCAGAACTGAAAGTTCAGTTATCGGCTCACATTTACTGACATTGTTTGCTGCTACTGTATAACTGTACTGTATTTTATTGTAGATAACGTTAGCAGATAGCTAGCCCGGTAGTTAACTGCTAGTAAACATGCTCACATTTGACACGAGTGGGATTTTAGTATCAGAGTTTTGATTTTCGTTGTCATATACCATAACACCCAGGATTTTGTTCATCATTACCTGGCTAGCTTAAATAGCTTCTAGTAATTTGCTTATTAACCATGATACGCAAGTACTGAGAATTTATATATTTAGTATTCAGTATATATATATATATATACGCACACTGTACTGAAGAGCTCAGTGACTTTAAAGGTGGCACTGTCATAGGATGCCACTTTTGCCACAAGTCAGTTCGGGAAATTTCTGCCCTGCTAGATCTGCCCTGGTCAACTGTAAGTGCAACATCAGAACTGTGCGTCAGGGGGCTTCATGACATGGGTTTCCATGGCCAAGTAGCTGCAAACAAGCCTAAGATCACTATGTGCAATGCCAAGCGTCAGCTGGAGTGGTATAAAGCACGTCGCCACTGGACTCTGGAGCAGTGGAAACCTGTTCTCTGGAGTGATGAATCCCGCTTCACTATCTGGCAGTCTGATGGACCATTATCCCTCCTCCACCAAACTTTACTGTTGGCACTATGCATTCCGGTAGGTAGCCTTCTCCTGGCATCCGCCAAACCCAGATTCGTCCGTCAGACTGCCAAATAGTTGATGTACAGTGTACACGCCACAATAAATCGACAAATCAATACTTAAAAACCCACCAGAGAAGGGTGTCGTCCTGCGCTAGTAAAACTCATTTTGTTAAGGCTAGTCATTAGCCTGTAAGATTGTCATTAATGAGAGCAGCAATGCTAAGTGTTCACTATAACTCAACATTTTACTTTATTTTTCCCCATTTTTAACTGTTGCCAATACATAGTCGCTAACTAAATCTCTCCTTCTGTGTATGTGTGTATATGGGCGACATTGCGTTCTGTAGTGCATTGCATCCTGTCCAAAAACTAGATATGCATTATATTTTGAATTATACAGCGTTTTTGTATGAAGTAAAAAATCGTTAACAATAAAAATTCATGTCCATGTTTTTCTACATAAAGAATGTTGTTTATTTTCTCAGCCAATTGTTTCAGCGCTACACACACACTGGTGTCCTACTTGGAAATGTTTTAATCTTGGGCAGGTTTTTGGGACAGGCTTTGTTGCGGTTGTGATTGCTAAACTGAATTTGAAATGTCTTTTCCTCCTCAGTGAATTGAACTCGAAGCTGCAAGACACTCTAGAACAAATAGAGGTATGTAGCAATATTTCCATATCGGGGGACACGCTGGAACAGCAAGTATGATTTAAAAACCATGCTGCCTTTTGGATGGCTGTTCAGAGTCAGCTGTAATAGTTACCATCCTATTTTATATTCACCCAATGAGAAAAATGCAGAGATTTAAAAGTACAATATAGGCATGCATATAAGCATGAGTGATGCTCAGAGCATGTGTGTCCTTGCAGCGCAGAAGCAGATGGACTGTGTTCTCCTGAATAAACTGTTTCCTCTGAGAACTCGGTGGCTGTCTTCAAGCATAGACGAGCTCACCCCCCCCCCACATTTGAAAACATTTGTTTCCCCTGCCGTCTGTGTATATTACAAATTTTTTGCTGTCTCCTATCTCCCTCTCATCAGTACTTCAGCATTAATACACCATGAGTCGTATTAACAATGTAATTAACTCTTGTATTTAATACATTTAAAAAATAAATAAATAATGAACCAAATAAGCCAAATAATGAACACCTCAATTAACCAATGTTTATTTCATACATGAGTAAAAATCACTCCACACCAACCAACATGAACTAATCCTTTAATTAAAATGTTTGCGCTGGTTAATTAGTAGAATTTAAGTGAGGCTGAATGGTGGCTTCCAATATTTGCACCCGGTGACTTGAGTTCAGTTCATGATCAGTATTTAATAATATGCTGTAATTTAATTGATTCTAATTGATTGATTGAATGAATTGATTTATGCAAATCTGACTTGTATGCGTACTTGGTCTATTTTAGTTACACTTAGTCACACCTCTAGGACATTTTTTTTCCCTTTCTTTAAAAAAAAAACCTAGATCTGGCATTGATGTAGTAGTATTTTATTTCTGTCATTTTGTCTTTTTTTGTCTTTCTTTCTCTCCCTTTCTTTGTCTTTCTTTCTGTATTTCATTTTTTCTTTCTTTGTCTTTCTTTCTGTATTTCTTTCTCCCTTTGTCTTCTTTTCTGTATTTCTTTCTCTCTCTCTGTCTCTTTCTTTGTCTTTCATTTTTTCTATCTCTTTCTTTGTATTTTTTCTTTGTCTGTGTATCTTTCTGTCTGTCTCTTTCTGTCTTTCTTTGTGTATTTCTTTCTTTCTTTGTCTGTCTTTCTTTCTGTATTTCTTATACCTTTTTATTAATGCTTGAACACAGCCCCAGAGTTCTCAGAGGAAAGTTTATTCAGGAGAACACGGTCCATCTGCTTCTGAGCTGCTTTCTTCTCCCTCCTCCCCAGAGAAAATTGCAGCCTAAATAACCTACTGTTTTCCTACGATTTCACCAGTGGTCTGATCATTTTATCCGGATAAACGTCACCTTTTGTGCTGGGTAGAAAAATTCCTTTGATCGCTGAAACTCGCTGTATTGACTCGTTTTTGCCCACGAATTAAGATAAAATATTTCTGGCAGTCCTGTATTGATGGATGCTTTGAAAGAGTTTTTAAAAATGGAGTTGCTGTGAGTTGTATCACTTTGTCGACGTCCCCTCTTCACTATGAGGGGGGAAAAAGGTAATAAAAAGAAAGAATGCGATCCTTCAAGCTGACCAAGCCAACCATTTATAATGACCGCTACATCGGTGTAAAATCTCCCCATGCATTATATTCACATATGCCACAATATCATGATTATTGTTTCCTGTAAATTAATTTATGATCCAGTAATGTGATCATATCGCTGTGTGTGACGCAAGCATCTGGGTCTGTAGGAAAAGAAGCTGCTAGACACTTGTTCCTGTACATCTGGATGAAGGAGACGTCCAAATATTTTTACAAAATATTTTTAAAATATTATTATAGACTAAAAAACTAATCCCCTCCAAATAAGGCTTATGACTAAAGGTACTATGAATTATTATTATTATTATTATTTTTTTAAACTTATTTAACTTAATTATTTATGTATATTGATACTCCAATGCTAAGATATTTCAACTTTGGTAGATGTAAGGTCCTCTTGCTCCATGTTTGTGATATGATGACTCTGTGTAACATGTGAATCCTCTTGTGATCCTATTTTAGCTTATCATATTCAATATTTGACACTTTTTTTGAGATCGTGCCTTTTACAGCCCTCTGAGATATCATATTATAACATTAAACGCCGCTCACACCCTCCTCTTTCTTTCCTTGTCTGTGCAGGAGCAGTTGGATGTGGCTCTGTCCAAAACCTGCAAGCACTTTGACGTTGCACACTACACCAGAGTTCAGCTGGCGTACTCGCTTTTGGGCAAGACACAGGTGAGTGAATCGGGGGTTAAAGTTATACATCCCACACTCTATCACACCGGGAAGATGGAGTAACATTTTTGATTTTTCTGGGAAGTGTTTGCTTTTTCCCCCTTCCTCAGAGCACAGAAAGCTATGATTGGAGTCAGAATTCCTGAAAGATCTTTTTTTTTTTTTATAAATATAAATCCTGTGATCTGTGGTGCATCACAGAGCCATGTGTAGGAAGCAGGTTTCCCTGCTATTGCTTTCACGCCCTTGATCCTTAGGATTAAAGATGCACACGTTTCAGAAAGAGATCTATGGCGTACCTTCTCGTGAGACGAAAAGGAAGAAGATTGGATGGTTGCCTAGTTTTAGAAAGTGATCCCTCAGAGTGTACTGCTTCGTTCACGGCTTTTGTTATTCGCACAGCTGTTCAATTTGGGAGACTTAGCCCCAGCTCTGTAATGAGCGCACTAGCGATAAAACTAACTCGAGAAATGTGCCATTCTTGCAAATAAGTGCCAAATAAATCCCCTCATTAGTTCCCCAAAGACAAAACGCTCCATAATCTCAGAGTAAAGTTTTTTGCCGATCTTTCAACTGCTCTCCCAACTCCCTATGCTCGTGTGTGCACAGCGAATTTCTCTCAGGAAAGCATTGAGAACACAGGTCAGTATGACTGCAAGCATCAAGGTTTAATTACAATAAATATTGGAGGTAAAGGTATAGCTTTTTTTAAATACTCAAATTCAAATAAATACAGCCCCTCTCTTTAAGCTGGCTGTATACTTCATATAAAAAAGACAATTGTCACCTTTTAAGTAAAGCTGCGCTTACCCTGTATGATGAGAGAAATTTTGCCACCTGACTACTGCTCATGCTGTACGACTTGGTCTCTTGACACAATGGGAAAATCACATCACAGAGGTGCTGTGCGACACCTCACGACGCAGGTGGTGTCGCACAGCGCGCGCACGCTTCCGTTACCTGTGCGTTTTTGTGATTTTTATTCATTTCTCTCAATGACTACCTAGTTTGCCATTGGATTCAAACTTGTGAACCAAGCCGATCACTCGGCGTGCGCAGCCTCCAGCATGTGAATATGGTTACCGAGCAACCACACCACGCTAATGATAGCAAAGTCACAGATAGACTTTTACTGCCGGTGCCGGGCTTCTGATATGTTTATCGGATCGTGACACTGCTCACACCACACTGTGCAATTCACACACGACAGCAACATTGGGCCGAAATCATAAAGTGTAAGCCCAGCTTAAGATAGTTGCAGTGGTTTGAGTTTGTATTGTGCTCTTTGTGCAGGCTCCCAAATATAATTTCTAAACGCAGCGCCCTTTGTCCTCTGTCTGTGTTTGGTCCAAATATCACATAGTCTCTTGTCACCACACAAAGGACCAGTTGTTCAATTTCCGGTTCCTTGGTTTGCTTGTTTGCTCGCGGTTGTGGATGCAGCAGCATGAACTTGTTTGAATGAAAGAGCTAGTCCGTGATTAACCGCATCTGGACGACTACTTAAGGAAATCAAAATTAAGGCGTTCAAATGTGTTCAAATTCATGGCGTGAAATTGCGACAAAATGGAGTGAGAGCAACCCAGATTACTGCAAATCAGTGTGTACAAATCTTGTTCTCTGTTAGACTTACAGTCCACTTAAAACCATTCTGCACCCTCTAGCAGTGCCGAGTGTCCTCGAAAGGCATGACACGAGATCCTTTTGAGTTTGCTTACAACTGCGTGTTCAGCGTTGGCTCTTTTATCGTTAAGTTCTCTCATTGTTTGAAGTAATCTGCCACCTTTAGTGTTCCCTCTGTGCTGCCTTGGCTACAACACCTGAATGCTACTGAGACTGGAGTTTTTCCTCCGAGATTGCTGACCTGACCTTTTAATCATATGATTTATTTGTAGTTGTGTGTGTGTGTGCATGTTGAAGCTTCTCTTGTGTCTTCCTCACGCATTGTAGGACACTTCGCCTTGACTACCACTAATTAATTAATTCGCTCATTAACTTTTACTGCATTCTGCAAAGTGGTGCTCTGTTCGATATTTCCCTATTCACAAGGCTTTCCATCATGTGAAGCAATGAGTCATTTAGTGATGTGCAGACACACACTCAAGACCCGACCACGGCTGTTTAATCTGTGTTTTTAATGGCCTCTGTAAAAATAGCCCTCAATGCGTGATCTGGCTGGTGTTTGGTTTCTGACTTGGACCTGTGCGCTATCAGCCTCTCTATCATTCTTGCTTTCTTGATAAGTGTGCGAGTGTTTAACAGAAAGCACATCTGACACACTGCTGTGAGAGCTAAAAGCTCATCAGATGTACAACCTGAACCAGAACGTAGAAATCATCACATAATGAGTGGACAGGCTTTTTCTACCACTGTTTTGGATTAATTATGTAATTCTTGTTTAATTTGTCTTCATAACATTTAATGTGTCTAATGGATTGTTGATATTGCTGTAGTATATTAATTACCAGCATTTCCATTTCCATCTTAATGCAAGTGGTAGCATTTGTTATTAGTTGAAGGTCTTTGCCCTTAAAGGATTACAAAAAAACAAAACAATATTCAGAGCCTCTATCTGAGAAGTAATAATAATATAATAATAATCATTTTGAGTTCAAAATCTCAAAGTGCTTTACATATAAAAGATCCTTGGCTGTTTTTTTATTGAAAACTAGAAAGAAGTCTGATTCAGGAGGGTTGTGTTTCTAGGACAGTGTTTGGGAAGGCAGCGGAGAGAGAGAGAGAGAGATACAGTTTTAAGAAACTGCTTGTTCAACATCTGCTTGGAGAATGGACCAGTTTCTACCCATAGTTCCACCTTGCGAATGGGCCATCAGGCTGCCAATGAAGGGTAAAAAAAGAAATACAGAAAAAATATACTTAATTGAAAGTTAAAAAGTGTCCACACCATAAATGTACTCAAGTATTTAAAAATAAATAGTAAATTATTTTAACTAAAATTAGAAGACCGGACATGTGTTTTTTTTTTTTCTTCTTCTTTGAAAAAAGTTTTTTCCTTTTTCCTTTTTCCTTTTCCTTTTCCTTAACATGGTCCTACACTCGCACCTTCTTAACGTTTCACATCACGTAATTTGTATGAAACGTTAAAAATATTAGAGTTGGGACAGGGTTGGTGTGCCTTAGCGACTTCAATCATAAGAAAGCGAACGAAATCCAATTTTTATGAGATCGCAACTTTATATTAAAGTAACTTTTAATATATGGAAAGCAAGTGAAACTAATCATCAGTCCTTGCACAAAGATTATTGGTTGTTGAGTCCATACAAATTGGTAGGCTATGGAATCGATTGGATGTTTTAAATGTAGTTAATAACTAAAGTTATCAGACACAGAAACATGATTTATTGAATTGGTAGCTGGGCAAAATTTTAAAGAATGTGAGAGTCATAATTTTTGGGACTTGTAGGAAATCTTTGGAAGGTTTAAATATAAATGTAAGGAATTAAAAGTTATGTTTTTCGCGAGTGTAATTAAGTAAGAGGACAAGTATACTCAAGTATAATTTTAGGGGATTTGTACTTTTTACAAGTTACTTTGTTATAATAATACTTTGTTATTATACTTAAGTTCTTTACCCATCTGGTGCCCTGCATGGGTCGGCCTCACAGAGAGCATCGAGAGCTGTGACTTTCTGCTTTCCGTAGGAAACCAGCACATCAGTGTTCTGGAGTGCAGCCTGTAGCAGCCTAAACATTTGAAATGTGTGGGTGGATATTTTTGGGGGGATATTTTGTATTTGTGTGTGTGTGTAACCATCTGAGTTTGCTTCTGTTTGGCATTGATTGTGAAGCTTTAATGGGTTTCTTGGACTGCCTAAAGTAGTGTATGATAAGAGGTCTGTTTTCTTGTGAGGCATAGCTTTATTGAGAGAGAGATTGGGGGGGGGGGGGGGAGCCGGGGGGGGAGAGGGCGAGATTTAAACAGGGTGCTCCTGGGCCACTAATAATCTTAATTTTTTAAAGGCTTTGCTGTTTTTATTTTTCAAAA
>JAOUQW010000029.1:8498432-8510044 GCA_028565825.1 Olivaichthys viedmensis | reverse complement strand
ATCACCATCCACAATTCACCACCTGACCACCAATCACCATCCACAACTCACCACCTGACCACCAATCACAATCCACAATTCACCACCTGACCACCAATCACCATCCACAACTCACCACCTGACCACCAATCACCATCCACAACTCAACAGCGCTGTGGTGTAAATATGGTGTATAGTGTAGTTTAGCTTTTTAGCTTGTAGAATTTAGCTTTCTGTCTTTAAAAAAAAAAAAAAAGGTCTAAGGAGAGTCTCCAAGTCGTCTTGTAATTACCGTAACTCTGACACATAGGGACACTAACTAGTCATGACTTCTAGGATTTGGGACAGAGCCTGTGTCTATGATCTGAAGCAGATCTTGACCAGAAAAGCATTGGAAATTTTTCAAAATGGACAAGACCCTCAGTGTAAAAAAGGTGACTGTTAAAGTGAGGACGACTCTGTTAGGCTTATATATCGGTGATGATATAATGTACTGTATATATTACTCGTACTCGTTGGATTTTGTACTGTGTTTTTCTCCATTTTGTTTCGCAATTAATTCCAGAGTGAGTGTCCTAATATAGCAAGTCCCTACTGTCATTTAACAGCACAGTGATCTGGCAGTCTTTTACCCCTGTGTGTGTGTGTGTGCACGTGTGTGCGCGCGCCTGTGTGTGTGTTTGTCTGTGTGTGTGTCCGAGACTAATGAAGCGGAGAGAGTACCTGTACCTCTCACGCACTGTGTGCGAACGAAACCACTTTGCATTTTCTTTAAACTATGCATCAGCTGTGACACGGTTTCAATTACTGCCAGGCTTCATACAGCTGAACCTGCCTTACACGACTGAGCAAACACACACACACACACACAGGAAGCAGGTGAGCAGATCGGCCCCGAGCCAGGTTGTAAATTGAATTAGTGTGTGACAGACGAGGCTGGCAGGAAGAAAGTAAAGCGAAAGGCGCTCTAAATGAGACGCACAGAAAAGGAAAAGTGATGCCTGAGAGATTAGAGAGAGAGATGGAGACGTCATTTATGTTGTTTCTTTTCTGGATGTGTGTAACGTCTCTCTCAACGACGTAAGCCTGGACACACACACGCTCAATTATACAACAGATGGAAGCCACACACACACACACACACACGACAGTAGTAACAGATTTTAGGAGCCGGATAGGCTAATTGCTGGAGGATGACCTCCGAGAGCCTAAAGGTGGAGTGACGGAATGTTGCGTGTTCTTCTGAACATGTCGTATGGGTCACCAACACACGCCACCGGGTCACATGATCCACACACACACATGTGTGCACGAGACGGGGTTCCTTCTGCTCAGTACCTCCAGAACCTAAATCATAAAGGGCACAAGAAACCTAAATCTGTGATTGCTCTCCACTGAGGTTAATGTTTGTCTCGTAGACACAATCTGCAGTACAAATTCAGAACAATTAGTGACATTCTAATGTCTACATGAACTTTAATTTTTTAAACTTCACCCTCACTAATCACAAGGCTGATGTCGCTCGTCCCGCCCACACAGCTTTTTTCAAACCTTTGCGTTGCTGCTTGAAAGGGCTCTTTAAGTCTGCGCGACCTCGCGAGTGAAAGCTAACCTAGCAAGCGTAGCTACAGTGCTAACTCTGTAATTGGGTGGGTTGGTATATGGAGGGTTGAATAATCCTGATTTGTGCCGCTGTGTTTAGTTGCTTAAGTGGCATCGCAAGCTGGGAGTCTGGGACAGAGGGCTCCGCGAGTTCAGCTGATTTTTTGAGTTGCGCTTCATTATTATTATTATTTATTTATTTATTTAATTAATTTTGTATTCAAACTTAGCTGGCTGTTTAATGTAACATAAGTTTCCAATCATACAAAAATTGTAATATTTTAAACAACATTTTGCTTTTGGCAGATGATCTTGTACAGCTCTTGTAGCTATTACTTTAAAATAACTGTGTATTAATTCATATTTTAATATGATATGTTATTGCATACAGTAATAAGTCTGTCATATGAATAGTTACATATTTACCTTCATTGTAGCAGTAATAATATATATTTTTTTAAACTTACAGTGAAAGTAATATTTAAAGATGTGTACAATGCTAGTTCCTTTAGTTGCTTATTGAAATTTGAACCACACTGGCCTTCATTTCTACTGGAAACGGTTATATTCGAGAGCAAACAAAAAACACACAAAGGAATATTGAAGAAAATTAATGTTTAAAAATACAGTAACAGTTTCATTCGTCATCATGTGGAAATTAAATGTCAAGAATAAGTTGAAAATGATAATGGCACAAATGGCTGACGTCATTTCATCATTTTCCCCAGAAGATGATCTGATTCATTGAGTGTTTTTGTCCACTGATTCATTTCCACAGAGTGGAAATGCACTTTAAAATCCATATAACATTGGCTTTGAGTGCGAGACTGAAATGAGTTTTCTAACTAAAATAGCTCTGTGCTAACGTCAGACGATTGGGTTTGCGTCTTCAGACGATTGTATGAATGACGGATAAGTATTTTTTAATGCACTATAAAACATTTCTAATTTTACACGTTTGTACTACTATACTTGTGAGGACTTCCATTGATATAATGATAACTGTAGGTAATTAATGCTAAGCTACACCTAACCTTGACCTCAGTAACACACACACACACACACTCCCCCTAACCCTAACTTTAACCTCAATAACTAAAAGCAAACCTTTTGGCTCTTTTAGTTTTTTTAATTAAAGCTGCAGTTTGTGTAAAAAAGCAGTTTTTCTAGTGAGAACCAGCCGAATGACCCCACTAGTGCCAAAAAGTCGCATGTTCCTGTCCTTGTGGGGAACACGCGCACACACACACACACACGCACACACAGGTTCGTTGGTCTTAAAGCCAGACTTTGACAGGTTTTTTTTTGATAGCTTGTGATAGCTTTAAATACCATTTTATCCATAAAACTATGCAAAACATGCACTTGTCATACATACATAAGTTTGTGTTTGTTTTTTATAATTGCATAAAATAATAATATTTTGATGAACTGTTATGTGAAGGTCTAACCATTGGGTTGTCACAAAATGTATTTTAGTAATATGCTAATATTTTTTTTATATTAATATTTTATTCATATTTTAAAAATATTTCTTAATTGCTCGCCTCATTTGCCTATTTTATCATATAAAGTATTGTACAAAAGTCTTAGGCAACCTAAAAAATGTAGATAAATGGATGTTTATTTGATGTCTTCTGCATTAGTGTTATTGGAAAAGAGCAAATTTTACATTTCCAAACATTCATTTTACAAAAGAATAAATGCTACAGAGAAATGTTTGTAACTCATTAAAGAAAGTGAGATATTAAGTTTACTACTTAATACAGTTTTTTTTTTATATTCAGGCACTTTTAATTTCTTTTTTATTTTATTTTTTTCAGCATTTTCACTTCACAGAATTTCACATGTGCCTAAAGCCGGGCTTACATTGTGCGATTTAGACACGATATTGCCGTCGCCGACAATTTTTTGGATCGTGGCTGAAACGCGTGTGGATCGGATGGTAAATCGCGGCTAAATCGCATATGAATCGCACAATTAATGCGTTTGATCGAGCTGTTGGAGGTCACGATGAATTTCTGACATTTCAGAAAATGTACTCGGACGTCGTTAAGTGTGAGCAGCGTCACGAGCCGATATACGCATCAGAAGCTTAGTTAGCCCCGTCAGTTAAAGTCTATCTGTGACGCTTTCATCAGCGTGTTGTGGTTGCTCGGTTACCATATCCACGCGCTGTAGGCTGCGCAAGCCGGGTTGTTTCACGAGTTTGAACCCAACTGCAAACTAGGTTTTCACTGAGAGAGAGAAAAGATGACAAAAACGCACCGTTAACAGAAACAGCTCTAACTGAACAGTGGCAACAGCGTCCTTCCTGTCCATAATCCTCTTTTAAAGTTTTCAGCGCATAAAACTGGGAAACTGAGTGCTGCCTGCTCGTCAACATTTTCACACTGAGGTGAATAGTGGTATTATTGGAATTTAACCTTTGACGGTCACACAGTGTAAGCACCTGCATCGTGAGGTATAGTACAGTGTGAAAACCTGCATCGTGAGGTATAGTACAGTGTGAACACCTGCATCGTGAGGTATAGTACAGTGTGAGCATCTGCATCGTGAGGTATAGTACAGTGTGAACACCTGCATCGTGAGGTATAGTACAGTGTGAACACCTGCATCGTGAGGTATAGTACAGTGTGAGCACCTGCATCGTGAGGTATAGTACAGTGTGAGCACCTGCATCGTGAGGTATCGTACAGTGTGAGCACCTGCATCGTGAGGTATCGTACAGTGTGAGCACCTGCATCGTGAGGTATAGTACAGTGTGAGCACCTGCATCGTGAGGTATCGTACAGTGTAAGCACCCTCTGTGATGCAATTTTCTCCATCGCGTGGAGAGACTGAATAGAACAGTGTGAGCAGTGGGCCGATTACTCGTTGCACAGTGTAAGTCCGGCTTAAGACGAACTATGAGAAGTATGTCTGTCTTACAGAAGGGGTACCTGCTTTATGCACTGCACGCCACTGCCTTACCATGTTTTGAATACACACAGTGTACTTTGTTGTTATGTACTCTTGATAACCCAATGGGAAGGTGTCATATCTGACAGTTAAAATTCTATTTTAATTGTTAATTTTATTATAAACTTCAATGATCAAATTATGCAGAAACAGAAGCTTTCAAATAACAGTAACACATTAAAAGCACAGTTATTAAAACATGCAGTAAGTATTGAAACAATTCCTGATCAGGACTTAAGAGTCAAAAACAGGCCACTACCATGAGCTGTGTTTATTTTATTATTTAAAAAAACAAAACATTACTAAATCTTGCCCAATGTAATTATGCATTGTTTATTTAAAATTGATTATTTTATTTTTTTTTAGAAATCTCCCTATGAACTTCAAATATATCTGAATATTCAGTTCTCACACTGTTTGCTTAATTTTTTCAAATTGTTGTAATGCCATATATTTCATTCAAATAGTAACACGTGTATGCTCCTAACACACAGGGTTAAGTCTTCTAGTCTCTTAAACACTAACACCTGATACTGACTCCATTAGTATGTTTTTGTCATAGAAGTGAAATATGACAGTGGTTGAAATATAATTGGACAAAATTGTATTCGTTTTTGACAACACTTGGAAATAAGCACAGATCTTGATAATGACGAGTGATCTCAGACTGGTTTTTTTGTCAGCACTCCTGCTGTCCGGTGTTTCTCTGTTCTTACCTCTTTCTCTCTCTGTCTGTCTGTCTGTCTTTCTCCACTCCTCCATTTGTGACTGTGGCTCCATCACTCCCTCACCTGTAGCTTATGTCTTTGTTAGCGTCGCCCCGTCAGCCCCCTCCCCCTCCCCCCACGTCGCCCTCTCCCGAAGGCCTGGCCAACGGGCCGCACTCGCCCCCGCACAGCAAGGAGCCGCTCGGACAGCGCCTCAACGACTTCATGAGCTCCAAACACAAGATGCAGTGCCTGAGGAGCCTCAAGCGTGGGGTAAGGGCCAGAAAGAACCGCCGCAAGTCATGGTTCTGATTTATATCGTGAGTGGAGTAAAAAGTGGGGCATAATACAAACATTTTTATAAAGAATGAATATAAATAGACATATAAAGGCGTATAGGCAGGCAAACAGGCAAAAGATAAGAAAGAATCACTGGAAATGACTGGCATTGCTGAATAAATGAAATACTGTAAACGTCTCCTCTCCTCCCCGTTTCTGTGCCGTGGTTCCGAAAGTGGACCGTGAGAATCATGGTTACAGCAACGTGTAGGAGAAACAAATCATTACTATTTTATTTATTTATTTATTTAATTTACAATGGTAGAGATAAGTACCAACTACTGTCAAAGCTGTTATTGTTGTTATAATTATTATTTAGTTACTACAGTTATAAGAATTAAATGGGTTTAATCTAAAAAACTAAAAAAAACAATGTCAGCTGGAATCTAACTGCAATTTTAATAAAACTAGGAAAAATTCTGTTAATATGATACAAAATGTTTTGAATCTACAGATTAGCATGACGTAACTGGTTTGGGTTCTGTGGGTGAAAGGTTCAGGAATCTCCAATAAATAAATATGATGGTACATATTTGCCTATTGTGCTTTATATTAAAATAGTTAGATTGCACTCGGAAAATAAATCTGTGCTACCATCATAAGGGGGTCTGTGATTTAAAAAAAAAAAGTGTGTAGCTGCAGATTTGGAACCTGAAAGGGCTGAATTGATTTGAGTTTTTTCTCTGTTGTGTTTTGTTTGCATTCCTTTGTGAGCAGCTCTCCTTAAAGTTGGTAAGTGTAAGTGTCTACTTTCACCTGTCTCACATTTCTCGAGCCTTTTTTTTAACTGTACCGCTTTGCTCGAGTCAGTCTAAACTGAAATAACACAGTGGATCATTTTATGTGTCTTAGAGATGAATTTACAATTAACCTTGCTTGCTTATCATAGTGTGTTATTATTTATTTATTTATTATAATAATGTTATTTATTTATTTATTATTTATTTATTATTATTATATTTTCATAGCACTTTGACAAGGAATTTGCACAGGAAAAGGGTCAGTGTCACGGTTGGTAGCGATGGAGGCAGGACACAGGCGCAAGCCGATCAACATTCAACACATTTATTTTAAGCAAACACGGAAACACACACGCGATATGAAACACTACAGAAGACAACTTAAGACAGAAACACGGGAATACTTAAAGGGAACACAAACAAGCAACAGCTGGTAATAATGAACAGAATCAGTCAGGGCAGACACAACACAGAGTACTGAGATCACACGCGGCGAGCGTCGCCGTGGCATGCACGTGACACAGGCGCCCCCAATGACACAGACACCCGTAAAGGGAGGGTGGGTGGGCCCGGGCCCGTGGGGTCAACGTCCATGTCCGAATGGCGACACGAAGGCCGGCTGTGCGCCGGGGTCCAACCACCCTCCCCCACGCAGCCAGTTGGCGGGGCGACGACCTCTGTCCCGCCGGCACGCCGAGGAGCAATGACGTCCTCGCCGGGATCAGGAGGCAGGACGACGTTGTCGTCCTCGAAGCCCAGGGGCGGAGCGATGACATCCTCGCCGGGGACTGAAGACGGGACGGCGTTGTCGTTCCTGAAGTCCGGTGGTGCAGGCATCAGGGAATTCGGCCACGCCTCCTGCGGCGTCAGGGAATCCGGCCACGCCTCCTGCAGCCGTCATCATCCCCCCCCCAAAAAAACATTTCCAGGGGGATTTCTTCCTCCGCTCCGGAGAGGCTCGTGATCAGGGCTGGCGGTGCCGGGACGACCACTGCGGCCGACAGCATTCCCCATACCATGTCCAGAGGGGAGTTTTTTGGGAACACACTTAAAGGGAACACAAACAAGGAACAGCTGGTAATAATTAACAGAATCAGACAGGGCAGACTAGACTAACATAACTCAGAGTACTGAGATCACATGCAGCGAGCGTCGCCATGGCAACCGCACACGGCGGCGTGCACGTGACGCAGAGGAGAAACTTTTAAAGAGCGGCTTTAGAAACGAGCTGTGACCTCTTCTGCTTTTAGGAACATGCATGTTCTACTAATGAATATTCAGTAATATCCTATTCATCTTTCATTAAGATAAACCATGTTCACCTTTTCAGCTCTCCTGAATTTGTGTGTGTGTGTGTTTTTTTAGGGAACAATCCAGGAGGACTACAGTCATTTACCCCCCGAACAGAGAAGGAAAAAACTGCAGGCCAAGCTTAATGACATCAGCAAGGACATCCAGAAAGAGATGGATCAGAGGTATGTCCACGCACACACACACACACACACACACACACACATGCACACACTTGTGTACGCAGTTTCCACAAAACTGATTTATTTCAACTTCAAGGTTGTTGTCAGTCCCAGATTTAGTTTGGACAAATGTGTAAAAGATCACTGCTCTGCTTGAATTCACCATAAAAACAACATTGTTTCAGCACCAATGCCACATCATGTGTCTTTTTCATTAACCGCAGGGACGCTCTGAATAAAATGAAAGAAGTGTACATTAAGAACCCCCACATGGGCGACCCCAACAGTGTGGACCCGCGTTTAGAGGAGGTGCGGCAGAGCATCGAGAAGCTGCAGGTCGAGGCGCACAAATATGAGGTGAGGCTCTTAAAATGTAAAATATTGAATCACATTAATTTTATATAATTCCTAAAAAAAAAAAAAAAAGTACAGCTACGTACAATAGGATGGCTTCCATACACGTATCTGTTTCTTTTCCATATTAGTATCTGTTTTTTATGCAAATGTTTCACAGAAACTCTTATCTTACCACTAGGAGTTTTCTTAAGTGGCACTACCAGTTTCCCTTTTTAAAACCTACTAAGCAATCTTAAGCTATGATTAAGAGCGCCGTTGACCCTGTTGCTATGGATGACCTCATGTTTCATGTTCTCATCATGTCCAGCTAGTTGTCCGCATATCCATGTGGCACATTGTGAATTAATAAGTGGATAGTATTTAACATTTAAAATTCAAGGACCCTTTTATGATTAATTCTTGAACTTTTCACCCACAGAACCCAAACCAGTTACACTGCGTTAAAATGTAGATTCAAAACATTTTGTATCGCATTAACAGCACTTTTCCTAGTTTTAATCAAATTGCCGTTCGATTCAAGTTGACATTATTTATACTTGTTTTTAACTTGCTTGTTTTAAATTTAAAGTGCACTTTAGGAATTAAACAACTCGCTATTAAAAAACACTTGAATAATTTTACTGGCATCGTGTGACTGGCATCATTTTAAACCCATTCAATTCAAGTGACCAGTCAATTAGGCTTATAATTACACTAATTAAACCTATAACTATAACAATAGTATGTGAAAACAATCTCCATCATCATGTCCTTAACCGCGGACCCCCTGCCTATACGTTACAGACCACTTTGAGAACCATGGCTCTAGAGTAACCATAGCTTTGTAGTTGGTAACAGGAAACTGGGGAGGAGAATTGACGGTTTCATGTAAATAACAACTCACGGATGACTAAGATTCATCTGTCCCAATTCATCTGTGCTGCATAATTGCAGCTTTCCTGTAGCTTAGTAGTGGAGAGATGTCAAAACCCTGATCTCAGGTGCTATTAACTCCACAAACTCCACAATCACTGCAATATCCTCATGATCAAGACAAACAAGCTTTTAAAACACATTAACTCGACTGGATTGCTGGCATTTTAGTATTGTTGGTGATTTGGTCTTAGTGACCTAGCAGTCTTCTGAATTAACACTAAGTTTTTGCTAAGGATTTGCTTTTAGAGCTAAAATGCTTTGTAAATTACTCTCAGACTAAAAAAATTAGGAGTCTTAAAAAATTTAATTTAGGGCATAAATATTTTTGCCCTAAATATTTTTTAAGTTTTTATGCTTAGCAGAAGTGGAAAAGATGCAATAAAGAGTGGGGAAACACATTTTTTAAATAAATAGTGATCCCCATGGCAATGTCCCAACCCACATACTACCATACTAGATAGTATGTTAATACTATTAATACTATTAACAATTATTAAATTGCACTATTGGCTGTTTGATCATAAGCTTCAATATATTTGCTTAATAACAGTAGATGGAAACAGACATTGACACGTTTTGATATTTTATCAAGCTTTTGCAAGTCATTTGGATAGAAACATGCCTCATAGGTTTTGCTGTCAGGTAAATGTTAAAGGCAGTGTATTCCTGTTACACATGGCCTAGTTGTGGTTTTTGCCATAACTGAAGACTATTTAAGTGTCCGAAACAGGGTTGACTAATGTCCACGTTGTCCTCGTCCTCTCAGGCCTGGCTAACAGACGTGGAGAGAAAACTGCTGGAAAAGGGCAGCAGCCAGCGGAGACAAAGCGCCCCTTTTGAATCCCAGGGCAACACCGGCAACGTTGCCAATAGCTGTGCCCAGAACAGAGAGAGGTACTCCTGAAGCACACACAGACACGGCCCACGGCCCTGTAGTTTTCTGTAACCTTGTCTTTTTATTAACTTTGTATTCATTTGGACTGTTGTATGTATTACATGTCTTCTGTGCACAGTCCGGACGGCAGCTATACGGAAGACCCCAGCACGGAGACGGTGCAGTTCAAGTCCCGCAGCACCGAGTTCGACGATGAGTTCGATGATGAAGAACCTTTACCCACCATAGGAACGTGCAAGGCGCTCTACCCTTTCGAAGGTAGCGGCAGAAATGTCCTAGAGGATTAATTGTCATTTTTGAACACCTTTAGTGACTTAATCGAAGATTATTCTCTAGAGAATATTTTTCTGTTTTGTTTTTTTGTTTTGTTTTTTTCTCTTTTCAAAAAGAGCAACTGCGCTCAAACGGATCAAATTTGTCTTAGCTCAAATCATAGATGTAGGAAACCTAGATGTCGCGTTGGGCTAAAATAGACACATCAGCGGCATTGCCCTCTTGATGGGTTGGCGACTTTTCAGATTGTCCCCATTAAGTTGAATTGAATTCAGAGCATCCATGAAAAGTTTTGCGAAAATGCCGGCACACTTTGCAGCATTTGGATCTAAGAATCGCTGACACCTTAAAGCAAGAGAACAAGGAATCACTTTTTTACAGAAGAAAACTCAGACAAATACGTGTGTTTTCATTTTAAGAGGGACTTTATGCAGGAGTTAAGGCAGGCTGGCTAGGTGAGTTTACTGCTTATTACTGCTTATTACTGTTCAGCTTCTCTTTAACTCGACCTCAGTATTTGGTAGTGTATGTAAAGTTTGGTTTTTGCGATTGGATTTGTGGTTGGATTTGCAATTGAGTACCGTTGACTTAGTTTGTCTGGTAGGTTTGCTGTTGGCTTTTTTGTTGTAAAAGGTATTTTTACATGAAACTTTATACTTTTTTTTTTATGTGATCTTATTAATGCTGATTCCTGTTACATATATATATATTTTAAAAAATCATTCTTGGGAACTCTAGTCTGATTTATGAGGATTAGGCTATTATTATGGTTATTTTTTATTATTACTATCATTATTATGGTTAAGTGTGTAGAAGATTTAAAAGTAGCAGTAAAACACTTGCTCAAGACTGACCGATTGGTTTATGATCATTTCTGTCCCACTGTGTATTTACATTAGCCTCCATCCCACTGCTTTGCCCAAGTTTCCAGCAGTAACAATCAAATTATCGACAGCGCAGGTATATTTATAGAATAGAATAGAATGCTCTCTAGAATATATTTAGATCATAGAATATAATAGAATATATTTACATCATCCGCGATATGGAGAAATGTATGACGTCTGTAACAAAGCAAAAGTTGGGAAAATCAGTTTAACATAAAGCGAGTCTTAATTTATCAGGGTAGAGCTGCATCTCTCCACAGAATTGCATCGGCTCACGAACAAATCTCGCCCCTCCTAATGTGGCGGTGGCGTTGGCGTATAAAAGTAGTTAACAACAGCGGCTTCTAGGTTTCCTATATCTATGCACTCAAATTACCAACATGCCGGTGTGGCTCAGTGGTTAGGGCGCTGGACTACTGATCAGAAGGTCGTGGGTTCAAACCTCAGCTTCGCCAAGCTGCCACTGTTGGGCCCTTGAGCAAGGC
>JAOUQW010000029.1:8482985-8498332 GCA_028565825.1 Olivaichthys viedmensis | reverse complement strand
CTGGGATATGTGAAGAATCAAATTTCACTGTACTGTACTTGTATATGTATATGTGACAATAAAGAAGCTTTCATTTCTTTCATTTCTTCATTTCATTTCATTTCATTTCATTTCTCTTATACCACCAAATTAGGCATGCACCTGCACGAAAATAGCCCATACAAATTATTTTATGTTACAGTTCAGACCATTTTTAACCTCAGACTAACGAGGTTGCCGTAAAAGTGTTAATGACGCAAACAGAAAAAGTGAAATCACATTCCCTCCATGTCTTATTTATACTTTCATCGGTGCACACACCTGCCATCAGGAGGATCCCCAAGTGTGTGAAGAGGTTTTGTGTGTTCATTCACATTAATATTGTCTATAATGCTAATAACCGAGATTAAGGATAAGATATGTTTTGGGATCTTTTTAAAATTAAATGTTACAATTGTATTGGCTGGGTCAATATAGCATCTATTGCTATTGACCTCTATTAAGTAGTGAACAGAACACGAGGGTTAAGTATTATCAAAGGTTAGCATTTTTGGCTGAACTGTTGGTCCCAGAATGTCCCCTAACTTGTCTCATGTCTTCTCACGCTTCAGGCCAGAACGAGGGCACCATCCCGATGGCGGAGGGCGAGATGCTGTACGTGATCGAGGAGGACAAAGGCGACGGCTGGACTCGCGTGCGCAGGAGCGAGGACGAGGAGGGATACGTGCCCACGTCCTACATCAAGCTCTGCTTCGAAGCCAACTCCAAAGGTGCCATGACCTATATTTAACCCACAGAGCTTAAACGACATGCGTAGAGTGAGCGCCTTCCTCTGACCACCCCACGTCCTCAGGCCATTTTTAACAGGCCGGCAGGGCAGGGCGTAATCTTCACTCTAGGTCATTTCTTCTTTTTTTTTGCTTATGAGAATGCAAGAGAGGGAGGCTGGACGGACTCTTGAGTTGCATATATACACATGGGCTATCTGAAACACCACCTCCATCCTATAGGACAGGAAGTGGACTGAACTCAATGTTTTTTACATGTGCAACATATTCATGTAGCAGATCAGACTTTGTGTCTGTATTTATAGGCTCCTTTATTTTGCCATCTCTTCTCCCTCAGTGTCAATAAGAGGAAATAAAAAAAAAAAAGACTTTTGTGTCCGTAAGGATGAGAAGGCAATAAAGCCGCCATTGCGGCGTTCTTTAATTTGCTAGTAGAAAACGCTGCTTAATCTACATTTCATATCATAGCTTTGGGTATTGTGCTTGTTTTGTATGAAAATGTCCATGCCATGTATGTTTGTATGTCCGTCTATGGCTGAGCCACAGGTAATACTTCCTCTTGGGCTAAGGTTATAATTCTCTAAAACGCATTTGCAAAATGCTGAGATTGACAGTCAGCAATAAAGGCATTGTAATAACGACAAATAAGGCTTCAGGTCGCATATCAAATTGGAAATGGTATAAAAAATAAAATAAAAAAAATAGACATTTCAGATTTTTATCACCGTTTCTGTATCGAAATGTTTAAATTCCAAAATGATATAACTGTAAATACGTTTACGAGAGAGCATGAAAGAACAATGTCTAGTATAAATTACTCAGGTACACATTTCTTTGTATTTCTTCAACTAATAAATATATCACATTTTACCCCGAGCAGTTACATTACAAGCTAAATGTGTAAAATAATATTTAAAAAAAAATTAGCTACATTTAATTCTTGCATGCTCATTCCAAATTTAGGTTTACAATAGCTTTACATTTCTCTCTGATCTGAGACATCAGCAGCAAACCAAGCTTACGTAGTTAAAGCGCTTCAAACGTCTTCCAGGTGGCATGTGCTTACGAAACGTAACAACATGGCGAGAGGATAAACGACTCCACAAACAACATTCTGCAT
This sequence comes from Olivaichthys viedmensis, assembly GCA_028565825.1. Taxonomy (NCBI): domain Eukaryota; kingdom Metazoa; phylum Chordata; class Actinopteri; order Siluriformes; family Diplomystidae; genus Olivaichthys; species Olivaichthys viedmensis. The sequence goes on along the minus strand of JAOUQW010000029.1, from coordinate 8,496,445 downwards.
GCAGTACTTATCTCAACAGGCATGGCAAAAGAACTACGCTTAAAAAATTTAAAAAAACTCATCGGATCCACATTTCCATGGAGATTTATGGCAAAGAAAGAAAGCACATTTTGTGATTTACGATGCTAATAGTATTAGTGTGATTGCAGCTGCTTCTGCATGCTTTTAACGCATACAGGCTTTCTGTTGCTGTGTTACTAAAACTTGTCCATAGTTTTTTCCTGTAAGAAAATAGCAGCTGTAAATTCTGCCTCACTACTTTTATAGACTGATATAGCAGGAAATATTAACACTGACACTTTTTTTTTGTTGTTGTTATTTTTTGCTCCGTTCACACTTACTAGGCTCACATTCTGAAATGGATGATTTATCTGATTTGTGATTTGTGAAGTACTGTCGTAGGATAATACCGTATTTTTGGACTGTAAGACATACTGGAGTATAAGGAGCACTCAGCAACCCCCATCCCCCATAATTCTGTCTGCTTGAAGCAAAAATGAATATATACGTATTTTGTAGTAGAAGTCACACTAGTGTACCAGGCATAAAAAATAAAGTATTTATTTATTTATGAATAGTTTTAGCGCAGAATAGTGGTAGCTGGCATATAGACAACATTTCACCTCATTAGCTGCACGTCGCTCAGCCGTGCTAAGAATAATGGTTTGCTTTAGATTTGGGTACAATTTGGTGATTTCTGTTTCCATGACAACTGTGTTTTTGTGACAATTATCGCGTCACCTCGCGTGTCGGTTGGTTTTAATGTTTGTACACGGCCAGTCAAAGTTTTTTGAACACCTGGAGTTTCTAATGTTTTATTCCGGTTTAATCACGAATAGTGCCATGGAGAAAATAAAAAACAACAATTAAAAAATATTAAACAAACGTTTTACCAAAGACCTAAATCTTTGTGTTTAAAGACAGGCCACTCTTAGATCCTAATGGGACTCAAACACCTTCTCATACATTTGAAAGCCTACATTTCTCTTGGTTTTGGCCTTCCGTCTACACTGAAACTGCGTTTTTTGACCACTTAAACATGTTTTTAAAAACGCTGTCCAAGGCCGGAGAAATTTGATAAATTGAATGGGGGGAAACCGGAGATGTTTTGGAAAACGCTGATGTCTGTCGTCCTGTGATAGGCCCCGATTGTCACATGATCCCAGCTCCCACGCATCCAAAACAGAGGACGAGTTCATTCGACTCTGTTGTCAGTGCTATTTTAGTCGCTCTATTACAATTGAACATAGCCACACTCTTCGAGAAAACAGTTCTTTGGATAGTTATGGGTTCTTAGCTTCCTAAAGAGGTTCTACTTGGTATTGATGCACTCTGTAGGGTTTTACAAAGAACCTTCAAGGGTTCTCGCAGAGGGAGAAGCCAAAGAACCCTTTGGGTTTCTAGATTTAACCTTTTTTTTCTCCCTAAGAGTGTATGTACAGTATAAATTCAGCATGTCTGTGCAAGACAAAGCACTCGGTATTCACGGCTGTATGACTGACCTCTGCATGCTCGATGCCGTTATAAATCGTACAAGAAGTGGCACCACATCAAAACACGAGAGCAGCGTAAATGGCGTAAACTTCCCGCCATTTGCACATGCTCGATAGAGGCGTTTTCATATCGTCTCTAGCGTTTCAGTGTGGACGAAAATGACGTAAAAAAAACAAAAGAAAACAGCGTTTTTTAAATGTCTTAGTGTGGACAAGGCTGAAATCAGTGCTTTATTGAAGGCAGGTGCACTTGAAGGGTAAAGATAACAAACTCATAGACAGTGAAAGCATCAATTGTAACAGAAATATATTTTGTGTGCTCCAAGTGCCTAATTAGAGTAATCAAGATCTCTGCCTTTTTAGTTTTAGTTTGATCTAGATTGTTTCCAATAAAAGTAAAAAGTCATTTTTAAAATATAGGATGCTCAAAAACTTTTGACTGCCAGCGTATATTTATTCGTTATAAAACATAAGCTGTAAAAGTTGCAGAACCTGCTAGTGGGCACAGAAAAGTGTCTTATAGTCCAGAAATGACGGTGTTCTTATGCCATATCTCTAACTATCTTGTGTGATTTTTGTTTTGTTTTTCTTTGCTTTTTTTTATTTTTGTTCTTTTCTTTGCAGATCCCTAAAAGCGTTTGGCTGGCACAGGAGTGGCAGGGCAAGCGTCCTTGCGTGAAACATCCTCCTCTTTAATGTGTAGTCAGAGAGGTGCTGTGTGAGGCCGCCTGACAGGCCGATCCATTCTTAACACAAACTCTGAATCTCCTCCTCTTCGGCCAGAGGCATAAACACACCTGCTCGGAATATTGTCGGAGATCTTTTTTTTAAAATATAATCCGTGTGCTAATGACTTGCAGAGCTTGCTTCTCGTGTGGGCTTTAGACTTCTCAGCCTTGTGTAGTAGCTGCTTGCTGTCAGACCAGAGCCATTAGCTCTAAACTGTAGTCCTCAGATTCAGATACAAGACTGTGACGTGCGATCTAGTGGTCAAGCTTTTCATAATAGGTTAAAACGATAGCGGCTGTCCTTCTCTTAATGCCTGGCCTGCAGAATGTTCTTGCTGATCCCTCGGGAAATCATTTTTATGAACATTTTTATCGGTCCGGAATTTATTGTGAAAACTGAAATTATTCAAATGTTAGGGTGGGTGGGTTGGGGGTTGTTATTCTTAAAGGTATATCATATCATACAACATGGTGTTTTTTGTGACTAAATCTGTGAGTGAAGTGGTCGAGGCAGGCAGCTTTAGAGTTGCACCCCTTCAGTCTGTCACTCTTTCCTCACAGAGATGAAAGCAGTGCCACGTCACTCACTCACCCATGCTCACTTTCTCCCCTGTAATGTGTGTACACGCCACACTTCCCTCCTCTCTGTCTCTCACTTTTCTCACTCTCTCACTAATAGCGCTTTGTTCATCGGACAGTGCCGTACTGTCCGTACCCTGGTCGAGTACCTGTGACTGTTTCCCATCACATAATGGTACCTGTGAAAAGTGGGAGGAGTTTTCTGGTGACTACTGATGAGCACGCCATGATTCTATACTAGGTGTGTGGCGCTGTTGCATGTCTACCTCATATGAGACACGGCGAGTTTGTTGACCTGCAGTAATGGCAGTGAGCGACGCAAACGAAGCCACGTTTAATCTTCGTAAAAATCAAGAGAACGATGAATGCTAATTTTGTCAGACGACTTTTAAAATACAACACAAATACAAGAAGTCACCATTTTATTGTGGCTGAATCTCAAACGGTGTTCTATCAGTCATAGTGCACTACATACATTCTTTATTGCCATTTTTCTATACCCTATGTAGTAAGCCCATATAGTGAATAGGAAACCATTTGGGATTCAGCCTAACTTGAAGATGACCACTGAAGATTGCCTTTGCCGTATCATCTGGTAGGAAAGTAATTCTAGCTAGCTAACGTTTTTAAAATGGCAGCTGTCTGACTAGAGTAATGACTTGTGACAGTTGAATTTGACCAATCAATGGTCTGCACTATTTCTAGCTCCACCCATATGTTCCCGTTCGATACTCTTGGTACCCTGGTAACAAGGGTAACCAAATTCAGTGGGGGTTACAGTACGGCTCACTTGGCAAAGGAAATTAGGACAAAATGTGGACTCAGATTTGTTACCGTAACCGCACTGTCCGGTGGAAGAGCGCTAATATTCCCTCTCTTTTCCTGTCTTCCTGTCTCTTACATTCCCTTACTTTTATCATTTGTTTCTTTGACATCTCTCTCTTGTCCCTCTCTCTTTCCTTCTCTCCATCCATCCCTCTCTCTCTTTCACTTTCTTTCTCTTTTTGTTGTCCCTTTCTGTCTATTTCTCTCCCTCCTTTCCTCTCTTTCCCTCTCCGCCTCTCTGTGGGCTCAGTGGCCGTGGCCATAGCCGTGTGTCGTGTAGCTGTAGTGGTGCGTTCACTCGATGTTGATGATGTTCTCCAGCTGGTGCTGTGTTTCTGCGCATGCATGCTTGCCCCGTCTCTTTGTCTGTGCCAGTCTTAGGGGTCCAGCAAGTTCAAGCCTTCACTTCCTGACGGTGGAACTTGCTTCTTCAGTTGTGTTCGTGCCTGTGGTTTACTTATTTTAATTCATTTATTTTTCATTTTCTATTGAATTAAAAGGGTTTTTTTGTGGGGTTTTTTGCCACCTGTGCATGGCCACTTGCTTCTCGCACCTAAGTTCTATCTTTCTTTCTTTTTTATAAAAACCAAGATGCTTCTTTTTTTTTTTTAAGTGATCAACATCATTTTGCAGTAATTTGAGTTTGATGTTAAACACAAATCTTTACCTCGTCTCTGATGGATTTTGGGCTGCTATTTGAATCGGCTCGGAATGACTAACATGATTGTGGTTTAACTTCATTTATAAAGAAAGAGTATTGCAGTGCTGAGCCGTGTGCGCGTGTGTGTGTGCGTGTGCGTGTGCGTGTGTGTGTGTGTGTGTATTCTCTCTGTATTGTGCTTTGGATTTTTTTGACTCTTTTCCCCTGAAGACTTTCTCATTAACACCAAACTGCCAAAAGGTGTCAAAGCCTCGTAACGTCAGTGTTGATCCCAGTCAGCTGCTCCCTGTTTATTGGTAATAATAGAGCTTAGTTATCCTTCAATTTTCAAAACAGGAACATTGTAAAATGCATCAACTTTTTATGTGCAAATTAAACAAATTAAAGGCCATTGTGAAATATGCTGCCGTGTGTCAACATTGAAATTTGCTTTTGAAGGAAGTGTTTATGGTGTCATATAAATTGTTATTAATAATAATAATAATAATAAATGATTCTGTACATTTAGTACATATTTGAAGCTATATTATATTTAAATGATGTAAAATTGTATATTATACTAATTTATTGTAATCATATTATTTTAAGTAATTCATCTTTTCACCAGTAGATGGCAACACAGGGCGGTTGAAGTTACACATGGATGTTTATGTACACAGGCATCCATTCTCAAGCTGCATGAAATATTTCACATACTACTTCACAAATTCACAAGTATGGCTCATCACGGCTTCCTCTTTAAAAAAGACAATAGAAAATGAACATTTAATCAGTACTGAAATGAATGTTGAGACTGAAAACAAGGAAAATACATTCTAAAGTAATTACCATCATATGGATATCAACACATTCAAAAATTGTAAATAACTTCCTTATTAATGGTAAAAGTCCAAGCAGGCAACAATCGGTTGAGATTACAGTGTGTGCTTGAAAATCAGGGCACTGAAATTGTGTGTGTTTTACTGTGTTACAGCCTCATTGCTAATTTAATGCAACGCAACAAGCTCGTTATGAGCAGAGATCACCATGGGACATTATTTTATTTTAATAGGTATATATAGTTAATGCCGTTGTACTTATTTTCACGCTGTTGTTTTGCATATCATAGTCTAGGCATAACTTAATTACTTAGAAATCACCATAACATTTTTGAAAGAAACCTTTGAAAATGGTGTTTTAACTTTAACAAACATTCAGGAAGTCATACGTGAGATTAAACAGGTAACAGGGGGTTTGCTCTTGAAGACACTGCTGATCGTTTATGCATGATTAAGCTCTTACCCTGTGCACTCATGCCGTTGCTTTTTCAAACAACTTTGAAGACATTCATTAACTTTTAAAAAGAAAGATTGTGATCTGATACTCTGATGCATCGGTTGATTTATAAAGCTTTTTTTTACTCATTGCTGTTCATTTGCATTTTAATAATCCAAAGCGCAGCCCATTTCAACACATTAAACGCATTTATAATGTTTCAGCATAATGTACACACACACACACACCTTGAGCTGCTGTGTGTGACACATGCACGGCTGCTCAGACGAATGCTTTCCTCCTGCAGGGCCCTACAATGGGGGGGGGAAGCAGAGGGATGTAATTAGTTCAGCAGGTGAAGACTGGGAAGGGCAGATAAAGAGGAGAACTCCTTACATCACTTCCTGTATTTGTCTTGGACTTTATTTTCTAACTGTGGAATGCAATGCCTCTCAGAAGCCGAGGAATTCAAAACAAGTCCATCAAGTCTGAATAGCTTTGTTTCTTTTCATTCTTTTTTTCTTTTCTTTTTTTTTAAAGATATGTTTTGCAACCCCACCCAAATATCACAAGACTGCCGTAACCCTCCCTGAGCCCCCCACGTTCTCCTAGAATTCATTTCCTGCCTTATTCTGGGTGTTTCTTTTTTTTATCAGGTCAAAGACCACTGGATCTGTATTCCACTATAGGTCTATTGCACATAGTTGAGTTAGTTCATTAATTAAAAGCTATCACTGCGACATCGATATACAGTGGGGTCCAAAAGTCTGAGACCACATTGAAAATCTGGGATTGTTTTTTTCATTGCTGTATTTTATTATAAATAAGGCTGTGCCTCAGGTTTTCAGCAGAACATTTCATACTAAGTAACATTGTGACAGTGGGGAAACATGGCATCGGAATTAAGTGAAAGTGTCAGAATTCAAATCGTTATTCTAAGTAAAGAAGGGGTTTCTCAGGGTCAAATCATGGCTAGACTGAAAGTTTCTAAGAGGGCAATGCATGGCTCTCTAAAACACTCTGCTTTTTGGGACATTCTCAAATCATGCTGGGATAACATGGATCATCAGGTTTTGCACAAGTGCATGCTCGAGTGCATGCTGTCATTAAGGCAAACGGGGGACATACCAGATACTAAGAAATTCTGAAATCCATGTAAATATTTCAATGATTCTACTTTTCAATATCATTTGTAATGAAAAATGTTGTATTAAATTAGAAAAGAATGCAAAATAGATGCATTTTCACGGGTGGTCCCAGACTCTTGAACCCCATTGTATATTTTGAGCTGATGCATAACACATTATGCATATCAGTAGTGTTACAAATTGTATGGTCAGAAGTTTAGACCTCTGATAGAAGATCCCTGTATTTTGGTGAAAACATTACACCCTAACAGGCTTATTTATGTATATTAGATAATGCTTAAATTGCAGTTAGTTTTGTGCTGCTAAGTCTTCCTTACTTACAAGCTTTAAACTGTGATAAACTGTGATTTTGGACCTAATGGAAAAGTGCAGTGAAGTGAATCAATATAAAACATATGTCAGTATTAAGCAACATTTAAAATGTATGCAAGATGGTCACCATAACAACTATAGGTAAAAAAAAAATAGTAAAGAAAATGTTTAAATTGTACTCGGATAAAAGAAAAAGCACAACTTTTTAAATGACGATGCAGGAAATTCGAGAGCCTTCAGCCTAATGTGAGCTGTATCGTTCATGTCCGAGCTGAAACGCTAGTCTGAAATCGTGTGCTTGCCAGACTCACTCATTACAGCTCGCCCAGAAGAGGCCAGGAAGTCCCATGTTTCTGCATATTAAGATATTAATCTGCTGTTTCATTTTGAAAAAAGTCAACTCAAATCGCTACCACTGAAAACACTGAAAAGCGAAAGAGGTCGCTGCTAGTTCCAGGCTAAAAATGATCTTATACATGACTTGTGACGATGCTTGCTCACTTATTCTAGCATTGTAAAACGATTAAAAACACATTCAACATTCGGAGCGGACCGTCTCTGCCCTGAGGCAACTTCTGCGTAATGACTTTTTTGGGAGGAGGGGTCGGGGTGCCCAGATGTCTACTGCTGATTAATGCATTTATTCAGGTAATTTGCAGTAAACAGATGAATTCCTCTCGATGCATGTGAGCAGGAGAGTCACTTTCCCGGAGCCATGACATTGTGGAAGTTGGACACCTCTAGGTTGAGCACAACCCCTCTCCAAGCCATTCTGAAGCTCATGCTATGGGTCACGTCTGATTTTGCCTCTGCGAGAACTCGGCATCACAGGCTGCATCTTTTTATTAAACCATTTCCCAATGAATGAGAAGAAATTTGCTCTCAATCGAAGGTAAGGACAAAAGCATTGTGCTCGCTGCTCTTTGGAAGAAACTGATTTTCTCAGGCCTCTACGGGTTTGGCACCGCTTGGCCTTTCTAAAATCTGTCAGTCAGGGCTGACGCAGATCCGCTTCCTGACTCAGTAAGATTTTTATTGTTCTGACCGTGCACGCTCCTGTATCTCCATCCACCAGCTTCTTCCTGCTTCCTCTTGCACAGGAAATGCTGCGCTGCTTTCCTCCACTCCTTGTGCAGTCCCCTGGACATAAATTTAACTTTCCTGCCCTGTTATTCCAGAAGGCCACATTTCTTCCACATTAGATTCAGACTGGTTAACATAGTTTGTGATGGAAAAAAAGCACATAAGATTAGCACTCGGGCCGGTATATTGTCATAAGCATCATTCGCTCTGACAGCTTTATGATGTGTGGAGTTTTTGTGTTTTATTGCTGTTGCAAAAATTACACCCAAATATGTTAGCCCTAGTATTGTCTGATTTTTATTTTTATTTTCAAATGCAACAGGCCTGTGACTAGGTTCTTTATTAAATTATTAAAGAATTAATGAATGAATGGGCTTCATTTGTATGTTTCCTGCCTAATAACAGTTCATTTCAGATTAGAGACCACTGGATTCCACTTGTGTAGGTCTATTATAGTAAAAGATTGTAGATGAGTCTCCTTAAGTCTCCTCACTTCATTGTTGTCATAGCAACACTTAGCAACAATAACAGAGATGTCATTAACGTGATGTCCATTGCTGTTAAAGTATCTCACCACTGGAACGGAGAAATCCTTCATTCTGGTGGTACTTGAGGAAACGGTCAGCCGATCTTCTCTTGGAGTCCTCAATGTACAGTTGATTACACACACACACACACACGCTCAGCTGCCAATTTCTTAGATACACCTACCTTGTACACTCTTAGAAAAAAGCTAAATCTGAACCCATAATGTTTCTTCGGAAAACCTTCCTTCTAGGGAAAACCTTAAAGTTTCTATGTGGAATCCTGCAACTTAGGGAAGCACTATCAGAACGGATTCCACATAGAACCCTTTTAGGAAGCTAAGGATCCTATCCAAAGAACCTTTGATGGGGTCTTTTTTCTAAGAGTGTAAACACAATTTTATCATGTACACCTACCATATTGGTGCATTTTGTAGTTATACAATTACAGACTGTAGCCCATCTCTTGCTCTGCATAGCCCTCTACCTCGTCCAACATTGGAAAGGGACCACCATAGGACCACCGCTGACCAGATATTATTTGGGAGGTGGACCATTCTCAGCACAGCAGTGACACTGACATGGCAGCAAAATCTCCAGCCAACAGCGGTCCTGTGGTCAGAAACTCATTGATGAAGGGCTAAAAGACAAATAATGCATGGAAAAAATGAGCTGTAGTCCCTAACTGTAGACCTACAAGATGGACTAAGGTGGGTAGGTGTCTAATAAAGTGGCCAGGAAGTGAACACAGTGTTTTTAAAAAAATCCCCAGCAATGCTGCTGTACTTGATCCACAACCCAAATAATATCTGGTCAGCGGTGGTCCTATGGGCTGACAAATTGTACATAGTAACAGTTGGACTTACAGTCAGTAATTGTAAACCTACAGAGTGACCTATATGGTTGGTGCACAATGACATAAAGTGGCCAATGAGTGTATATACTGTGTGTGTGTGTATACAGTTAGTAAAAAAGTTAGTGAAAATTGCAGTGTAGTGCATAAAGAAGCACTTTGCTTGCACAGCTGATACAGTTTCTCTGGAAACTTCCTGGATTCTTCTTCAGTCAGTGGTGTTGCAAGATGAGAATTCAAGACTTTTAGAGCTCGGATGGAAAATGAGATTAGTCTCTATCTGAAATGCTTCAGGTCAGCGGGCATGTTTAAGTCTTGGCCAATAGCTCAACTGCAGGTCATCTGATGGTGATTAACATGTGTGCATGTCTAACAAACTCCTTCATGATGAACACATTTGGGAGGAAAAGGTCTCAAGTTTGTCAAGATATTCAAAATGGAAAGTGTTTGTGAGGATCAGAAAAGGTCCCTCCACGCTGTAGCCTCTTCTGGAGGACCTCCACGCTGTAGACCACCATGTTCAGGTTGGAGCCTGAAGTGACAACACAAATGCGCACAAATAATGAGAGCTATTCGAAATGGTCCCAGCTGGAAGTGCGAGAAGGCTCCTTCCCACTGCTTTTTGTGCGTGTTAAGGCAGTGTGAGGGGCTTCAGGCAGGATGGAGCCTGGTCTCCACAGCGGTTTTATCAGTCCCAAACACACACAGGAATTCCGGTTTGGGACTGACCGTCCGATTCCCAGCTTCCACAGGAAGGCAGAATAAAAAGGAGCTCATCGTGGGGAAAGGCGGCACATTTCTCTGCAGTCCGGCCACAGGCACGGAGCTCGCACCAAACCTCCACCGGGACTTTCCTCATTTCAGCTTCCCCGACTCCGGGCGCTGCACCGACAGGTACAGTAACTCTCTGAGCACCTAGTCGGACTTGATTCCTCACAGTTTAAGAGGTGAACACGCAAGTCTGTGGTTACATCTGGCGGACTTATTGATAAACTAGTGGTTGGCTTTTTCTTTTTTTTTTTAGCCCACCACGGATTCCACTATTATTGACACAAAAGAGAAAAGGCAACCTGTCTGAAAGTAAGCGTGTTGGGCGGAAAGTTCGACAACGTTCAGTAAATGCACTAATTAGGTCTCCGCTGGTTAAATACAACTTTGTGTGAAATGTCGCCACCTCGTGGTCGGTTTTTAATAGTGAACAACATTTCCGCCGGGCTTGAGTTCAGACAGTCGGGGATTTCTTTCTACTTTTACAAATCAGATTTGCATTTTTTTTTTTTTTCTTCTTACATTTAGTGTTTTCCGAATGATGAGATGTGCTGCAGTTTAGGCTTACTTGAAAAACATACATAAGCCTATAGCTTCGGCTGAAATTGTATTATTGCAGTTAATGCTTTGCAACAATGATGATCATCATCATCATAATAAATATTTATTATGATGATGATGATTTTTGTTGTTGTTGTTAGGTACTGGAGCTACACGTTGCCACTGGTGAAATGAATTGTCCCATTACACCCTGTGAAGAGCTTCCTGCTGATCACCATTTGTTCCTTCTTTTGTTTGTTTGTTGTAACAGGAGGTCTCTGCTCAACTTTACATGTGCTGAAGAGTGATTTTAAACTAAGAGGAATTGGCCTGCTTCCCAGCTCATTATTACTTTTGGTACGCGCTAGGCCTGCCTCAAACTCGTACCGTGAGTAATAATGCACTGTGGCAGGCAATAAGCTACCAGACACGCTCCAGCTCCAGCTCCAGCTCCAGCTCTGGAGTCCAGCAGAAGGTCATGAAGAGCATGGGATCCACATGGGATTGTGCTAGCTGCACACTTTTAATGCACGAGACGGGCATGAGTGGTCATTTAGAAATGCACGGGCTCGATTTTGGTTATCCTGTTTAGTTTCGGTTGCATGAGATGAGATATGGACTGTATACACACACGGCGCATTAATCACTGCACAAATGAAAACCGCTTGACTTTTAATTGGCTAGTATTTCAAATGTCGGGCCTGTGATGTTTCTTTTGTCACAAGTATATATATATAAGTGTGTATGATTGAATAAAAATCGAATAAATAATTTGGACGGGATTTGTGTTCAGCAAAGCCAAATAGGGAGGAAATGCCAATCATTTCCTGTAGAAGGAAATGCGCTTAAAGGTCTATAAAATGCACGCGCGCGCGCGCACGCACACACACACACACACTTTTTGAAGCGAGTGTAAGGGATTAGCACTGGCTCATGACTGATATGAGAAACAGACGCGATCTGAATACTTATTTCAGTGTGTGTTAGAGAGTATGTGTGTGATATATGTGTGTGTGCTCTCTCCATTTCTTTTCTCTCCAGCCGGTGCTGTGTGAATGATCGCTGCAGTGAGCTGATTATGGCTGTGTGTGAATGGAAGAGCAGCGGCAGCTTTGTGTGTGTGTGTGTGTGTGTGTGAGAGTGTGTGTTTGTGTGTTTCAGCTCAACTTCACAGCTTCCTCATTGAGGATATAAGCTCAAATATATTAACATTCACACATCAACATATATCTGATTTCACTGGGGGTGCCAAAACTTTTGCACACAGCTTAAATTTTTTAATGCGAAAACCTGAGACAACTGAGATCCGCAGTAAAAAACAAACTATTGGCAAATATTACAGAACTTCCCTCCAGTTTTATTTCATGTTTTTCTCAGGCTGCTGCTAGAGCGCCATCCCTGGCCACACCCACTGACCATGCTACTTCTTCCTCGCTGTGTCCAAAATTATGGTCTACTCACTATTTCCTACAAACATCAAAGTGCATTATGGATATTCTGTACCAGTTAGGTTTCATCATTTAAATACTAACCTGTTGCAGTGCATTGTGGGACAAAGGTCCCAAAATAGTGCACTAAATAGTGAATATGGTGTGATTTCGAACACACTTCCTGTCTTTTGTTTTTAGTCTCATTAGTATCATTACTCCGTGTGTGTGTGTGTGTGTGTGTGTGTGTGTGTGTTGTGAAGTTTTGTATGTTGTGATTCTTGATTGTTCTCCTGGCTCCCTGTTTTCTAGTTCCCTAGATATCGTTTCCTTGTTCCCTAGTTTTGACCCTTGCATTCCTGTTTTAGATATGATTTAGACTGTGTATCATGTAATGTATAGTGTTACAGATACAGAACATATTCCGTTAACGTTTGTGTACAATTGAGTGTGCACTTTGTTTTTAATTCTTCAATTTTTGAAAATGTTCCATTGTGATGTAAAATTTCATGGCTGTGTTCCAAATCTCCCAGGAGAGAAAATCGAGTGTTTAATATGCAAATGTAAGCAGAGACACGTGTTGGTGATGGACGGAGTAATGTGTGCTGTCAAAGCATGTCGATGCAAACGGGTGAAAAGAGCATGAAATGGACCTGTGTGTGTGTGTGTGTGTGTGTGTGTGTGTGTGTAAATTAGTTTAGTGAAATTGGACACAGCACACCTGAACGGCGACACAGGTGTGTCAGAATGCGTATAGAGTTCCATTTAACTGTTGGCTAATTCAGGACAGTCTGTCACACACACACACACACACACACACACACATACTTACACACACACATACACACACACTGAACTGCAGTTATGCAATTTTATGCACCATTTTTTCAATGCATGCAGTTTTTGAAAAACAGGAGATGACTTGGTACATCACTTTATTGTTCTTGTTAATTTTTATTTAAATAATATGTTTATTTAATCATTTTTTCTTCATTGAGTTCAGGTGAATAGACCCCCAGAGCATTGAGTTCAGATGTATAGACCCCCAGAGCATTGACTTCAGGTGTATGGACCCCCAAAGCATTGAGTTCAGGTATATAGACCCCCAGAGCATTGAGTTCAGATGTATAGACCCCCAGAGCATTGAGTTCAGATGTATGGACTCCCAGAGCACTGAGTTCTTTTTTCCATTCAATTCAATTCAATTTTATTTGTATAGCGCTTTTAACAATGGACATTGTCACAAAGCAGCTTTACAGAAATCC
>JAOUQW010000029.1:8443896-8457023 GCA_028565825.1 Olivaichthys viedmensis | reverse complement strand
TTCTTCACATATCCCAGCATGTTGGTAAGCTGGGGTCAGAGCGCAGGGTCAGCCATGATACAGCGCCCCTAGAGCAGTTAAGGGCCTTGCTCAAGGGCCCAACAGTGGCATCTTGGCGGTGCTGAGGCTTGAACCCACGACCTTCTGATCAGTAACCCAGTGCCCTAACCACTGAGCCACCACTACCACTATAAAGATCAAATAAGAATTTACCAGGTAGAGATTCAAAAAAATATATAGCCTTTATTTCCGCCTGCTCAGAACTGTGTGGGCGTGTGAAATCGTATAATGATTGGCAGTGGCATCTCATTGGCAACATAAACAACTCAACAAACAGCAGTGGTGGGAAAAGGTAAAAATGAGAAAGCTGAGAGTTTCCTTTAATATAATATGCTTATATTCATGCTGCTTGTTATCGGCAGCAATAATCGTGACTTCAGACAGTTAAAAGTGCACACACAGATACATTGTCCACATTCCACATCATTCTGCATCTACTTACAGAAACAGGCTGTACCTGGTGGTTCCTCTGGCTGTGGATCTTCTCTCTCTTCCTGCACTGCAGGTGGCTCTTCTGCGACCCTGTTAGGAGACGACGGTGTAGCCAACTTGACCAGTCTGTTCTGGGGGTCCTCTCTGGAAACAAGAGTCGCAAGATTTTCCCAGAAAATTACTTTCTAGAATAACATAAAAATGTTTCAGAAGCAGAATTTTAAACACATTTAAAGTTTTATGCAAGGGACTAGAAAAAGGGTTTTAGGGCTGTTGTGGAAGACATCTGTTGTTTTTCAGCTTTTAATAAACTCTAACAAAAATGAACATATTGTGAACAGATTGTTTAGTGGCAATCATTTATTCAGGAGCTCATTTTGATATCTCGTATATCATAGTAAGTCCAAGCAAGGCTGTCTCTCTGGGGAAACCCTTAAAGGTTAAAGGGTTAAAGTAGAACCCTACTACAGAGAGTTTCCCTTTCAGAGACGGTTCCAAATAGAACCCCTTTAGAACGCTATCCAAAGAACCCTTAAGGAACCCTTTTTCTAAGAGTGCAGGCTGCAAAGAGGGTGGGAGGTGGCTGGAAACCCCTTTAACCCTCTCCCCATTTCACAGAGTAATGTTTTTTTTTTTTTATAATAGTGGGTCGTGGTGGGCACATGGTTTTGGCCCCTTCACTCCCACCAGCTTCGTTACTGTTACCCACAATGCAACAGGCATACCTGGCACTCTCTCGTGGCACCTCGTTGGAGGAATGGGAGGAGATGTCAGACTGCCGTGACTTTTGGTCGTCTTGCGGGGAGTAGGATCTGTACGACTCTATCTCGGAGATATCTGAAAGCAAACGCAGACGAGAGAGAGTGAGAGCTGCTCTGCGTAACTTCTGGTGCTCTAAAGCCCTCCACCAGACGACCCCCGAGAGAGAGTTTAGCGTTCCCGCTCCCACACACAGCTCTTAGTGTTATTGTTCACTTTGTGTTAATGTGCCAAGATCTGCCTCGTCATAACACGTTGAGAAGATCAGAAACCCGGACACCAGCTTCGCCAGCACGTCCATTTGTGCGATAGGCTTTTTCATTGCCACTTGTGATGTGATCTTGCTTTTGGGAAGGATTCATCAAAAGTGTGGAAAATGGCAGTAAAGTTTTGGCAGTACTGAACCGTAAACGCTTACAACAGCGTTACAAAGAGGCAGAGCAGAGAAAGTGTGTGTGTGTGTAACAGAGTGAGTGAGAGAAGTGTGTGTAAGATAGGCAGGTCTGACGAAACAGGACACCCTGTATTCCGAGGAGACGTGTGAGAGACAGACAGACATGTACAGTGAACTGTCTTGGACAGCAGAGCCATTTTGTTCCATGGAATCTCTGTCTAAAACAGTAAGATCAACATCTCAAATTGTAAAGCTCTACTTTTTCCAGGGTAGTTCAGAAAAGTCCTGTTAATTGGAGAAGGGTTAACGAACGGCACCAATGTGAAGCACTTATTCGGACCAGAGGAGTTAGGTACGAGATTCAACCCAGAGATACAAAGCAAGGGTAAGAGTGATTGCATGAGAAACAGGAAGAGAAACAGAAGGAGACTGATTGGGCGAAAGAGACGGGCGAGACAGAGATAGAGAGGGAGGGAGTGAGTTACTGTGTGGTTGGGTGCTGCTGGTGAACCTAAGTGCATGTCCGCTGCTTTAACAGAATTCTTCAGCTCCTCACAGTGCCAGCAGTGGCCAGTGCAGCGTGCCTAAAACACACTCTGTTACTTGGCAAAATACACACACACACACACACACACACACACACGCACACACGCACACACACACACTCATAGCCATAGACACCAGCCAAGTGCAACAGTGCAGGCCTAAGTGAAGCACTGGTTAAGAAAATACAGGAATAGAAATAATGTGTTCACTCGTAGCAATCATTAGTAATAGTAAAAGCTTTCTGAATCGACAATCAACATGATTGACTGGCAAGTAGAGACACCCCCTTGTCCAGAATGATTGGATATAGTTTTTTTTCCCTCCCACTTACAGAGCCTGGGGCACCACAGAGACTGGAGTTTTTCCTCCAAGCAGATATTTTATTGACATCTGACGAAATTCTGACCAAAAAAATAAATCACTGACCCCACCTTTAATTAGGATAATTACTAAAATAATGTATAGCTAAGCAAGCAAAACAAATCGTCTTAAAGCATGTCACCATCATGCCTATGATGTTTTGCATAAATTACCTGAAGAGAATCGGCTTGGTTACTATAAGGATGTTAAAATCTTTAATATCTTTAATATCAAAATATTTAGTATCAAAAATGGGAAAATGGGATCGGTGCATTCCTACCATAAATGACTGAGCTTTATAACTGAGGTTTTTGTTTTGCCCTATTTTGTTTAGTTTGAGAGTGCATACATCAGAGAGAATGAGTCCCTCGTTGAGTTTTTTCTTCTTTTTTCTTTCTTTTTTTTTCTTTCTTTAAAAAAATAAAAAATCAGAGCTGTGTTGGAACGAGTGTTCCCATCTGTTGGGTGGAGATGTAATTACAGCCTGTCGGACACACGAGAAATAACTAAACCGCCGAGAGGGAAGAGATGGGACAGCTGTAGAGTTACTCCACAGCATAGACAGGAACAGCAAAACCATCTCCTAGGCCACCTCCGGCTATTTACATCACACCGCTACTGTACGTATAAACATGTGCACAAACACACACACACAGCAATGATGGAAAGAACGACAATGGAAACGCTTAGGAGACCACACAGGAGATCATTTGAAGACACAAACACACACACACACGATGATGAGTCCAGTCATGTGATCATTTGTAGCCTGGTAATTAGGGTAATGAGAGTCTTACAACACAGGTAATCACACTTCACCTCTGCTGGAAGTCAGCTGTGATGTGGCAAAGGTCAGGGGTTAAAATCTGCCACAAATCTTCTAGAATCTTAGAGCATCGCCATCTCGTAAATATTTACAATTCAACACTTATACTAAATTATACAAACGTATTGTCATGATACACAGGTAATCTAGAGAGACTTTTCTTACCAGTATATTCATAAATTCTCAAATTTGATCTATGCTGAATTGGTCATATGGCCTCGGCTCTATTTATACCACCTCCATCCCTACTGAAAAACCTGCAGATTCCGAGAAAGTCCTAAAGCCTCGTTATGCCTTCAGAAAACATGTTTGAGCCCAAAACGAACACGAGTCAGGTAAATGCAGGCAAACCCACTGTCTAGTCTATAAGGCAATTACAGCACCAATGCTTGGGTTATATTACTTTGTGGTAAATAGCACACACTGCAGTGTTTGAGTATATTACAGTACAGTCCAACCATTAGTGTCGTTTGACTATATGAGTATGCTATATAAAAGCAGTAGCAGTAGATGACACATGTCATCTCAGCTGATAATAATTATGGCAGTGCCACATTTCCCAATACACCACACTATAAGCACTCTGAGAATCACAGGAACAAAAATAAAGATATAACCTTCTCCCATTGGCGTCATTCAACAAAATAAAATAAGTCACCACACAGAATTAAAAATGAATAAAACAGTTTATTGATGAGGGAGTATATTAAAAACTGAAGTTTGCAAAAATATATTTGCACAGGCGTGAGACTTTCACAAAAATATTAAGTGCATGGGCATGAAAGCTTTACAACTCTGCTAAGGCACAGTCAATAATAAGGATAAATGGCAACCAGACAGTGTGTACTGCAGTGTCTCGGACGTCCTTCAGCTAAAAGTATGACATATTATCTGTAAAAAAAAAAGAAAAAAAAAGAACAGAAATAGAATCGCACTTGTGAAACCAATCGTTTAGTTTTCTCAGATCAGTGCAGGCTTCTCTGGCATCAACCTGCTCAGAAAGTCCAAGAATAATGAAGCAAATGATATTTAAAACACAGCAGTCAGATAAAACAGCTGAAATAATGCCACTGGACATTGTAGACAATCCGTGATTCGGAGAACCCATCAATACATGTATGTATAAGCAATTTATTTAAATAAATGTGTCTAGCATATGCGTGTATGATATTACTAATATCTTTTACCTGATCTAATTAACCTGACCCATCTGCTTGTGATTAAAGTATGATACAGCAAGCTGAACAAACAGGGTCTGAGATGATCAAACATCTCAGACCAAGAATGCTGATCCAGGATCAGCGGCCCACCGTCCATTTAAACACACTCATTAGGACATCAAAGGCATAAACCAATCATACATTAGCATGAGTAGTGTGATATAACCAGACCTTGGGGCTTTGAATGCTATGCTTCTCCAGTATTATTTCGTAGTATCAGCATTTTGTTGTTCTATTTATTTTTATTTTTATTTCTACTCATTGTATTTTAATGCCATTTTTATGACCTGAATTGCTCTACCTCATAGTGCTGTCTTATTGTCTTATTAAAAGTCTATTATTATCATGTTATGTAGCTGGATTTATGAGCTACCGAGATAGCTGGTTTAATATAAGATGCCGAATGGATCACCTCAATCAATGATCAGCTCCACAATGGACTCACCATCAGGCTCGGAGTCGCTGTCTGCCAGGGCTGGGATGCGCACCAGGATCTGTCTGTGGTCCCTCTGCACCACCAGCTGCAGTTTCCCCCGAGACTTCTCGATCAGCTTCCCCGCATCGTTCAGAGACAGATTCTCCGTCGCTGTCCCGTTAATCTGTCCCACAGCAAACAAACTAGTTAAAAAGATGCCAATTTGCCAAGCGTCTTCACACACTGTTTCCACAGGCCCCCAAAAAGAGAAGACCGGAAGAAAAGCATGGACACATGGTCTGTGGTTTAATGGCAACACTGTCTATCCTGTGATGAATCAAAATGGAAATGAGTCAAGTAGGTCATTATGCATACAGAATATTTCACAGGTTTGTACAGAATTCATTTTCTGTCAAAAGTATTCGCAAGTGAATGCGATTTTATAAAACTGCAAATCCACGGTTAACTTCATACATCTGTACGTTGACTTTTCACACAAACTCTGTCACGTGTGCTTCTCATGTGACTTTTGCAAATCAATATTTCACACATTCATAAGTCTTACTTTATATCTCACTTCATAGGTTTACAGATTATTATTTTACGTGCTGAGTTTTGACAGTTTGAAAGCCATGACTTATAGTTAGTTCAGTCCCCCCCCCCCCAGATCTCTGCAGCCACAGACTTGGTGTATGTTCAAAGGGTGCCATTTTAGACACAGGGTTGGATTACACTCTTCAAAACTCTACAATAGTGAGATGATTTGTAAAATGTAGCATGAAAGTATGTAAGCTTGTTGTAAGTCTGTAATTGTGATTTGAAATTGCAACATGAATAATGTAAAGATGGAAATTAGGCTTCGTAGTTGTAATAAGAGGGCTGTACCTGCAAAACTTGGGTTACAATCACAGTTGCAGATTAACAACACTGATTTATAAAATGACTTTTGACAGAAAAATAACTTCATTAGGTACCTTGAGAATGATGTCGCCCTCCTGCAGGCTTCCGTCTCTGGCAGCTAGTCCTGTGCTGGTCATCTCTTTGATGAAAATCTGGCTGCCCAAGCGAAGGCCATACTCTGTAATAAACCATTTTTTTTTTTTAAAGCGACTCACTGTTTGGCTGAACTTGACCTCAACCACAATGACCTCAACTACACCAATAAGGACCCGACATGACCACAGTCCAGCACACCCTGAGGCAAACACCATCACAGTCTAGCAAACAGCCAGGGACTGAAAGCCAAAATTTAGAGTATTGACTGAACAGCCACAATACAGCTTTCCATTCTCTATAGATCCATCATCCAATGTTGTCCTAAATTAAGGGAAATATTTACATTATATTCCCCTTAATATTTATATTTATAATTTATATTCCCCAACAATAAGAACCAGCATAACTGGGATGTGATATAGATTATCACTAGGCTCTGATACCAAAGTTTGCGAACAAAATGTTTGATTTATTGGTCTAAATTCTGAACCAAGCACAATATACATCCATTATGTAAGAATCTTGAAACTCCGGTCACCTTAGCAGCTTTTCCTCACCACAAAGTGTGCTTTCAGGGCAGATAAATCTCTGTGAGAGTTTAAAAATCAGTGGCCTTTTCTAAAGCAGTAATGAGATGGGGTGGTAGTGAGCGCATGGCCAGTGGCTCACACAGCAGGACTACATGCTGTGAGATGCTGGTGAAAAGATGAAAGGAGATGAAGCGTTATAAGCAGAATCACAAGACGCTTTCTCCTTGGCAAACGCTCGGGCCAAAAATAAATCAGATTAAAATATCCTCATGGCCAGCTGAGAGAAAATCTCCACCCAGATGCAAGGGACACCAGGGAGAGAGAGAGAGAGAGAGAACAGCTCTTGCATAATAACCACCTTTGCAAAAATGTTGTAGATCCATTTTCATGAAACCGGTCCTCAAAAATTGAGTTGCATAAATCCCTAGGGCCACACCACTGCACAGTTCAGCACTTTCCCTGATAATACACACCTGATCTAACTCGTGAAGAGCTTAATGATAATCTGCTGTCAAAACTGGGATACATCAAACACTAAACTGTTACCTGAGGGCTGGAAATAAAGGAGGACTACTACATTCCTGGAAAACGCTAAACTATGCAGGGATACTTCAAGACTGACTCTAAGCAACATTTTTGGGTAAAGTCTCACCCTCATTGGGCCTGTTCTTCACAAGCAGGACGTTGACAGGCGGCTCCAGCGGCTCCAGCGGCTCCTGGGGGCCTCGATCTCTCCCGCGCCCCTTACTGGGCGAGGGTGAGTCCTCCTGCAACCGATCTTTGCTGTAACTCCTCTTCACCCTGTCCGGTTCGTATCTCCGCGAGTCGTATCCTGGCGCGGGACTGCCCCCGCCCCCGTACCCGGCCCCGTGGCCGCGGCTCTGCTGCCCATGGTAGCGGTGCTCGGGGCTGGCGCTTCGGTCCAGGCTGCGCCCCCGGCTGCCGTCTCTGTGGTAGCTCCTCTCTGGGCTGGGTGATCTCTCTGTGCTGCGGCCCCGGCTGCGGTAGTCCGGCTCCAGGGTGCCGTAGTTGCGCTCTGGGCCACGCGGGTAGCCCAGGCCACCGTTGCCCCTGAGGTAGTCCGAGTCTGGGTCACTGTGTGTGCTGCGGTTGTCATCGGGGTGGTAGCCGGACAGGTTGTAGTCCCGGCTGTCCCTGTCCGGGGATGGAGGACGTTTAAGGATGGGTACTTTGCGAGGCCTCTTCACTGTCTGTAAGAAAACACAGGGGGTAAATCCAATATAAACACAACGTTGACATAAATCAAGCAAAGAAACAAATACACAACTTAAATTTAGGGTTCGTTAAAGGATTACTCCAGTGGTTTTCAACCTAATCTCTATCTACCGCATCTCTAGCATACGTGTAATTACCACAGACAATCATTTCTGCATTTCCCTGTACTGAGAAAAGAATGGAAAAAACGCTGACTCGAAAATCACTTATAATGGAAGGGCAGTTGTTAAATTTCCATTAATAAACATTTAAAATTTGCAACTACATAACAAGAATTCAAAACTATAACTGTTACACTCTAACAATAAAGGTCTTAGGATGAGACAGAACTGAAGGAATGTCTTACCAAAGCTGTTCTTATGTTAGTTTTACTAAACTTCCCAACACCCAAATCCTACGTTAGTAACACATAACCACAAATTCTTCCCTCTGAAAAAGTAGTTCCATCTCTGACAGGACAAATTATACAGATTTAGACCTTAATTTACAAATCCCCTTGACTGAAGAATTAATGAAAGTGTTCTACAAAAATTTGTGTGTTTTGAATAAACGTTTATTGACTCTCCAACAACTGCCCTAAGACTTCCATTATAAGTGAGTTTTGAGTAAACAGCTTTTTCATTCTTTTCTCCATACAGGGAAACGTGTAGAAATTATTACCCGTGGTAATCCTTCATATGCTACAGATGCGGTAGATGAATGCAGTAGTTGAAAAACGCTGGAGTATTCCTTTAAACTGTTGGAAAATGCAATATATAGGCACTAAGTCCATGTAAATGAATTCAAATAACAGTTTTAATAAATCACTTTTAAGCAAAAATTAATGCAACCGAAAGCACAAACGCTGAGAATGATCATGTGGCAAAACCAAACAGGCTTTACGCAGGTCTGTTACAAGCCAACTCACTATTTTAGCCAACTTCCCACATTTTCGGAGCTGCTGTACAGCAAAGGAATGAGGCACGTTGTCCATGGGGATGGCGTTGACTTGTATAACCCGGTCATTCTCACTGCCAAACAGCACAAAAACACATATTCTAATTATTTCAGAGCAAAATGAAGGAACAAAAACACTAGTTGTATCACATAATTTTCTAGTATAAAGAATAAGATATTATAAGAAACCCTGAGAGCAGCCAGACAAATTCATTTATTACCATTATAATTTGTGACAAAGAAAAAAAATAAGCTTCTGCTGAAAGCACCAGGCTGGGGTTGAAGTTAGCCCCACTCTGAGAAGTAAGACTAATGTTTCTAAAGTATAAGAAGAGAGTGAGAGAGGATGAGACGTACAACAGTAAGCCATCGGCTGGGCCTCCCTGCAGGACATCGGACACGATGATGGAGGTCTCACCGCTGTCCACATTAGGATTGTCTCTGCCCCCAGACACAGCAATCCCAAAACCCAACTTGGAGTCCTGAAAGAGAGAGAGAGAAAGAAAAAAATGAGGAAAAAGAAATTCCTCTCAGGTTTAATGCCTCCCGCCGTGATTGAGTCATAGATCACAGGTAGTGGGAAAGATATTAAGGCATTAAGAGTCTAATAAACAGGAATGGTGAGGCAGGTAGGCAGTGAGACGGTCAAGCAGTTAGGCAGGTTTTGTGCTTTAGACAATAATGAAACACACTCACAGCACTACTCTCCTGTTCAAACACACTGCAAGGTGGCTTCCACAGCAAACTCAGCTCTGGGCTGCCCTCTTTCACTGCCCTGCCCCCAGCAGCCTCACTATCTGCTGCCAGCAAACTGTATTATCAAGAGCTGCACGCTGGAAAATACAGTATAATGACTGCCTATTACCCTCAACCAGACCAAAACTAATCTCTCCGAGCCTAATTGGGTCAGCAGAGAACATGACAGCGAGATTGGGAGGGTGGTACGTGGTAGAGATTTAGCAAGAACCTTTGCTGCTGATGTGTAGCTGAGTGGTTGAAGGTGGGGTCATTGATTTTTACGCAACATTTGGCAAAGTTTTCCCTCATATTCAGGCAGCTGTCAATAAAATATCTGCTCGGAGGAAAAACTCCAGCCTCTCGAAAAACCAAATGATGTGGACCACCAACATTCAACCAATCAGGACAAGGAGGCATCTCTGCTTGCCTGTCAATTCAGCTCTCCTTTTGCACTTAGGCTGAGACAGCATGTGTGCATGTGTTTTGAGGGTGAGGCTTTGGAGGGAACACTCAAGGGAGGGGCTGTATTTGTTTGGATTTTGAGTTTCAAATCAGCTAACTTTGGCCAACTCCTGCCAAAATTGCTGACTATACCCTTTAAGGCAGGAGTGCAGACTAGTCCTGACGGCCTAGAATCCAGCACGGTTTGGTTATTTCCTTTTCTAAACACACCTGATTCAACTCACAAGTTAATCACCAGATATAGTAGGTGTCTTAGAACAGGAAAATAACCAAACCAGGAAGTTATGAACCCCGGGTTAAGGGAACTAATCAGATACTGTAGACCAGGGGTTGTCAACTGTAGGACTGTGGTCCAGATGCGGACCCAGGAAGATATTTCCGCGGACCGAACCGAGCACTTGAAAAAAATACCGTAGTTATGGGGAAAAAAACGTAGTTCAGCGACTCGTTTCCCAAATGTGAACCAGCGCAGTTTCTGTAGCAGATCCTCTGTTGCGGCTTATCCAATCACATGCATTTATGGAAATTATTTCGCTGCAGGCAGCTCATCGGAACAGAGACTAGCCAGGTCTAGAGACATTAGAAAGGGAAGAATTTCATAGATTTTTCGAAGCTCGATATGAAAGCTCCACCAGAGTGCTCGTCCATTCCCTTACAGCACAAGAGCGTGCAAATGAATGTTTATAAAGGTATGTTAAAAATAGAACAGATTTTAAAAATATATTTGATGTCTCATTTTTTTTCATTAGTAGCCATCAACTAATCATTAATGGTTAAGCATTAAAACGTAACTGTTGTCGCCATTCAGTCGTGTTACTTTGCTTATCTGGACCTTTGTAAGTAAGGAATTTTACGTAACTGGACCTTCGCAAATTTTCGTTGAATACCCCTGCTGTAGGGCTAACTAGTTTAGGTCCCAGCTTTGCACTATGGGAATCTGCCCGGGTAGCAGTGCTGCTGGTTATAGGGCATCCTGCTGTTTCAGTGAGACCACCATGATGCCCTTGAGCAAGACATTTAACTACACAGTGTGGAAAGAAGAAACCGTGTTGACTCAACAGTTTCACTGGTCAATAAAATGAGAGCAAGCGTAAAACTGGTTTAAGAGGAGCAAAACCTGACAGTCTACCAACACCATGATAAGTGCAGACTATTGATTAGTCAGATAAATGGGGGCCGTGGGAAAGCGCTGTGAACTCTGCAGGATTTCCTGCTTGGTCTAAACCTCACTAACATCAAACTGCATCCTGCAACTGCATCCTCCCTCTGCCCTGGTCATCACATTCCCGAGATAAAAACAAGATCCCCTCCTTGATGTGGCACACCTGATGCACATGTCAACACACTGAACCATTTCCTGGATATATTATACATGAAGATCGCAGGAAATAGTTGGTCAGGAAATGGATGTGTGCATGTGTGCGTGTTTACATGGGTGCATGAAAAGCTCTGGCCAGCTGTGTGATTTCTCATGCTGAAGATGAGAGAAGCGTTTCCTGTGTGACAAGAGGACAGATAAATGTAGCTGTTTCTCAGAGACAGCAGTAAGAGAAAAAGAGGAAAGGAGGAAACTCTCAGCATGCCTGCCTGACATGTTAACCGATAAGGCAGTTGCGATGGGAAAAACAGAATATTGCGGAGGAATAAACCACAGTAAGACACTCCAGCCTGCTAGGCACCCTTTCCCACACAAAACACTAACTAGCTATTATACTATATGCAATTACATGCATGTTCTCATACCCCATGGTATTTTAATGAAAAACCACCCGAAAACTAACCTTTTTATTTTACAATTTATCAACCTAAAACTAGAATTCCACAATGTTAAAAATGAAATGTACCCTGCAACAAGACAACAATCCACTATATAAGGTAAAAACTAACCCTGACCCTGACCCTCTCAAAGAATGGGCAAAAACTGGCCAAGCAATCTTGCAGCGTTAGGACATTTACAACAGTTACAACTGAGAGGATCTAAAAGCTCTTCAGAAGATACAAAAGCGGTTGGAGGCAGTTATAAAAGACAAAGGGTGGGCATACAAGTTATTAGAGAATAATTATATAACATTTAGAAAGGGAGATGTCAACTTTTGAACTGATATCATTTAGATTTTTTCCACTATAAATAACTTTACACTATTTGGCCATTTTTGTTAATTGTGATAATGAAAGAACATCTATGAAACCTAACACACTAGGACCCTGATGCAGGTTGATTTACTAACAGGGTCTAGGGAGGATCTTTCAAATGAACGAAATAGCACGTCTTGTCCCGTTTTTACCCATTTGCATAATAAATGTGCAATTTGGGGCGTTTCTACATAAAGGTGCAAAATACAGTGGCGGTGTCAATGCAAATTAATTTAGATTAATTTAGCACCCGCATTGTGATTTACTAAAAGTTCTCTAAAAGTCACTTTGAGAACGGCGGTAGCGCGGACAAATTAGTTCAATCGGAGAGCATGTATTACATTTGTTTATCACAAACCTGTTTCCGCAGTTGAAGACAAAATTATACCATTCACTAGGTTTTAATAATGAGAAGATTTATTAGGATTATGCCTTATTATCGCAAAAAAAATGAAGTAGTTAATATTACAGCGGCAAAGTTGGTTTCATTTTAGATGTTCGCCGCACGTTCGCTCCTCCGACAGCAACAGCATTTAAATAGAGCCTGTGAAAAGATCATCATTCACGCATACTTTATGAACAGAACATACGCTCTTTTATTTTGCGTTGATATTGTGTTTTGAACAGTTTTTCGACGCTTCTCACCGCCTTTAATCGGCGTTATACTGGACAAGCAACTATGAGCATGTGGCAACTTTGCATGTGACGTAATTCACGCAATTATTCTTTGTAAATCACCTGCAACTCGCCCACTATTTGCGCGCGCAATTTTTCCCATTGCACGCGCAAACTAGTGCTCGTTATTTGGGATCTTAGTAAATCAGGGCCTATACGTCTTGTTGCTAGAAATTTTATTTTTTTGTCTTCATTTTATTCCGAAGGGTATGCACACTCGACTGTAACAGGGCCCAACCGAATTATAAAATTGGCGGTATCGATATAGAAGTTCAAGTAGGTTTTTATTGTAATTTCTCCATGTACCTTGTATACACTGAAATGAAATGTCATTTCTACAGGACCATGGTGCAACACGTAACAATACAGCAGCACGCTATACAGGACTACATAAAGTGCAAATACACGA
>JAOUQW010000029.1:8427937-8439863 GCA_028565825.1 Olivaichthys viedmensis | reverse complement strand
GTGATGAAGTTGCTGTTCTCTCTCTCAGTGAACAAAGCTTTATGTATTGCTCTTCTGATGGTGTGCTCACTTTTGGTTCTGCCTGATCGTGCTTTGGATACAACTGATCCAGTTTCGGCAAAGCGTTTTAGAGTGGCGCACAGTGGCACTGTATATGCAGGTCTATATGGTGCGAGTTTCACGTAATACCACTTTTGCTAAAGTAATATGTAATAGCTGCTCCTGACTAGGATATTTTTTGCTTTGTAATGTGTGTATCGGCCCCTGAATGTCATTGTATAATTTGCACTCTGATTAACAGTATTTTTAAGCCCTTTAACTCAAAGCAAACATTGATACATGTTCATTTAACTTCAGCCTCATTACCCAGACAGCACATCGTAAATCTTTGTACCCATTTTACAGTCCTTTGTAATGACATGAAACAAATAGTTATATAGTAATCTGGCTCTTCTGAATATTACAGCAGAACACTGAATGACCAAGATGTTCTTGAAGGAAACAGGGTGTTAATATAAAAAAAAAAGTATACTGTATTTATAATTTTGACAGATTTGTAATTTGAGTGTAAAGTGTCCCTTTGCCGGGCATCATGCATGGTTTTGGATGCTGAACTTTAACTTTGGGGATTTTGTGCCCAAAGTCACTCTTTATATTTAAGTAACTAACTTTTGGAGAGAGAACTTCACAACATGGATGTATTCCTAGCAGGACTTATGGCTTATGAAAAGGAAGAGCTTAACAAATAATGTCTCGCTGACTGCTTTTTATCCTGTTTTTATAGTTTCTGAAAAACACACACGCAGAGAACGAACACAACGAGAAATTAATGGTCTTATTGTGGGTGTACAAGCCATTGCATGCAATATTTCCATAAGGAAAAACACAAGAACAAAACCAATTACAATATGCAAAGAAGGTGTTGCTTGTTATATAAGCCCCAAAATCAAAGCGGTCTTCCTCTGCAATTATTATGCTGTTTAACTTACATAAAAGGATCTCCTGCACAATCCTTAATACACGCATGACTATTCTTTAACATGTATGTGACAGGGAAGCTCTAAAATTCTGGTACACTCTGGTCAATAATCATGTCTACACCATTTCTATGTCTACATTAGATTAAAGAAGATCAACAATTCATTATGCACATTCATAAGTTTGGCTCTATCATTATATGAGCATTAAATAGTATTTATCTAATATACAGTACGGTTACTAATCTATAAGGGTCACCATTTTTTTGTTGGTTTCTCCACATGCGCATTGGAACTTTTAAAATCTCCCAGCATCCATCAAAAGTTTGACTTTAGTACTTCAGATTTTTTAAGTATGACAATATCTCTCTCTCGCTCTCGCTCTCTCGCTCTCTCGCTCTCTCGCTCTCTCGCTCTCTCTTGCACCCTCCTGAGAACTAACCCAAAAAACCCCAGTGCTCAACAGCACAGCTCTCAGCTCTTACTTAAGAAAAGTAATCAGAATAAGGTCAGGACTCTGGTCTCCAGCATGACGCTTCCTGCTGAGCTCGCTGGCACACACAGGGCCTGTGTGGCACTGAGCCAAGCTGACAGACACATCACCTGCAGACTGGTGTGCTCGCTGCCTCCTGGAGGGGTCAGATTTTTTTTTTTTTAACAATAACATGGTCTGATCTACACTTCATGATATAATATTGCTGCCATATGATATATCTTAGAAATTAGCCTGCTCTGAATGAAGAGGCAGAAACTTCACATGGTCATCGAATGAATTAAATTATGATTTTTTACCCACTCAATTAATGACAAAATAATGGCATGGAGTCAGTATATATACACGGTGCTGTGGTGGTATATACAGCATTGTGCAAAAGCACCCTACATTTCTTATATAAAATGTGTCATTAGAAGAAGAAAAAAAATTGATTTCCAAACATTCATTTTCCAAAAGATTTAATGTTACAGATAATCATTAAAGAAAGTAACAGACCACTTTTTAGATAAAAACATAAATCAAGGCTGTTCTGGGATTTTACCTGCAGAGACAGAAGCAAGTAAGAGCCAAAGTCTGCAGAAGAACTGTGGTTCTCCAAGATTCTTGGAACAACCTACTTTATAAAACTGCACGACAGTGTGCCCAAGAGAACTGATGCAGTTTTAAAGGCAAAGGCTGCTCACACCAAAACTTTTTACTGTTTACTGCTCTTTATTTATATCTCTATTTATAATATATATTTTTTTATATTCAGGAAATGTATTTCATTATTTTTAAAAGCATTTTCACTTTACAGATTTTCTTTACATGTGCCCGAGACTTTTGCACAGTACTGCATATACAAAAGTATTACGATACGGAAAATTCATGGCATGATTACTGAACAATACAATATCACTGTACGTCACGTGTTCAAAGAAGTATGATGTGAAATGTAATGCAACACTTCAGCGGTGGCGTGAGTCATAAGTTATCTGGTAGAGGAAACTGCTGGAATAGTTTTTAAAAAACGGACCTTTTAAGAGAAATCGCTCTTAGCCTTCAGTGGTTTATCATAAAAATGTAGAAACAACATTTTTTTCTTATTTTCACCTGGTGTGTTTTTTAATCATTATACAGTAGACTGGGCTGTTTTTAAAATCGTGTTTTATATTAGAAGGTGACGCAACTGTAAATAAAATATTTTGCGACATCATCTATACTTATATAGCATAACGTTAACCATTTTTTAGATTGCCCCATCACGGTACACCCAAATATAATATACAAATACAAAGAACATGGTAATGGAACATGCCAAATTAAATTTATAATGCATTCGTGAGACAATTTTTTCATCCACTGTTTAATTATGCTGAAACTCTCTGTGGGTCCTACCAGGGGTCAGAGTCGGATTTAAAGTGACACTGAGCCTTATTAGGCCTTTGTTTTACAATTCACATGGTTTATAGCTAATCACAGTTATGTTGATAAGAAATATTAGGGTACTATAAAATTATTCGCAAAGTGGTTTACAATCTTTAGCGTCATACTGAGCATCAAATAAGCCTGGACAGGTCTACGCACTGTTTATTATGGGCTACTAACCAAACCAGCTGGCTAGCATTGTTTAACATGTCTGTTCTACTTTTTAATGAGTGTTCGGCTTATTGAAGTTGTAAGTTATTTGATAGAAGAATGAGCTAAGTATTCCTTATCCTGCATCTTTCTAACATAGGTCTGTTTGGGTTAAAGTGTTCATGTTTGTGTCAATGAATCATGTAGGCTTCCATTTTTTTATTTCAATTAATAACAGTAGTTTTCTTATTTGCCAGCCATTGCTACAATGACATTGCTGGCCTACTGCATTATTAAATAAAGCATCAGCCCTAACCTAATTTTAAAGCAATCGTGCATGCAAAAACTTGCAGCACGGTGGATATTTAGATAAAAAATTTAATAAAATCATATTGCGATCACTGTCTAGGCAGCTCATTTAGGCTACACTTGATCTTCCTCTTTGAATAAAGGTGGATCATTAGCTTAGCTGAACATGCACAAGCTTCCTGACCATGTTGTCCTTTAATAGCCTCCAACCCGAATCACCAGTTTTGCTGTTGTTGTGAGACAACTAATATATGGACACAAAAACTGATATATTTCCTAATACAATAAATGATGTGGAACCTCCTTGGTGTGATTTTGGAGATAATTAGGGAGCCTTTGGCTAAAACTAGAGGGTCTTGGCATTCCTGCAACTCAAACGCTAAGTTTTATGCTGTAATCGAATGATTTGTATTTAAACTGTTATAGTTTTATTGTTATATTATGTTATATTATACTGGCAGCACCATGCAGACTGTGTATCACAACCTTTAGACACAACAGTGTATCGTTACAGCTGTACTGGTGCAGACTGGCAGGTGTGTGTGTGTGTGTGTGTGTGTGTGTGTCTCCCTTCCTACCACAGCATCCACAATGCAGAAGCAGCCCACGAGCCCAGTGCTTTAGTACAGACCTCTGCAGTCTACACTCACCTAATGCTCGGCTACACAAGAGACCAAGAGCTGCTGCAATCGCATCTCACACACCGTGCACACACACACACATACAGTAAAACAGTATGCATGTACATACCGAGCAACCTAGAAACTGAAACGTGCACACCCACTCATACACACATCCATTAAAGCTGGTAATTCCCATGGCTCTAGTCAAAACTAATCACACATCTGAGGTATAACCAGTGCAGCTCTTCGTGTGGCTGTATTAGTGGAAGAGCTGCGAGACTGAAGAGGGAGTGAAACTACGCCAGCGGTGATGCTGATGAAACAGTTAACATGGACCTCATAGCAAACATCACATAAAAATAACATGGCAAGGCCACAGAGAAAGGCTAAAAGGCTGCAACAGACAAACACGGCATACACACACATACACAGCTGGCAAAGCTAAAAATTCACTTTCCACCTAAGGGACACAGAGCCAGAAACACCTGCTTCCCTTCCCTTGCGCAATGGAAATATATATTGCAATATACAGCAGAATACCATCTAATATACAGTATTTACTAATGTATGTCAACGTATGTACATTTCCCATAGTTATTTGACATTTATACAGTACTGTGCAAAAGTCTTAGGCACCCTAAATTCTTTAAAGAATTTTTGTCTTAGATGTTTATTTTTTGTCTTCTGCATTAGTGGGTCATTAGAAAAGGAGCCAACTTTAGATTTCCAAACATTCATTTTCCAAAACATTAAATGTTACAGTGAAATTAAGTAATAGAGCACTTTTTAGATAAAAACATAAATCAAGGTTGTCTGGGAGTTTACCTGCAGAGACGCCAGTGAGAGCCAAAGTTCTGCAGAAGAACCGTGGCCAATTTATCAAGATTCTTGAAACAACCTACCAGCCGATTTCCTTATAAAACTGCACGACAGTGTGCCTAAGAGAATTGATGCCGTTCTAAAGGCAAAGGCTGCTCACACCAAATATTTTTACTGCTTACTGCTCTTTATAGTATTTTTATTTTTTTTAAATATTCGTGACCTTTTAATTTCATTATTTTTAAAAGCATTTTCGCTTTACAGAATTTATTGACATGTGCCTGAGACTGTTGCACAGTACTGTATGTTTTTAAATGTATTGTAATACATGTACTAATGCATGTGCCACTTTTTTGTGCTCCTTCTGTCAGCACAATGTTGTACTGCTGTAGGCCTATACGTATGATTCAATTTAAACGATACATGCATCAAAAGCACCGCAGTGTACAATAGCCTACCTATATATTATACATGATATTGTCAATATATTTTCCCATATAAACCAAAATACAAGTGAAATATATGAAACTGCTTGTCACTATGATCCATATATTCTCCCGTATAAGAAATGATGCAATGATGATGCAGTTATTCAGACTCAGAATCGGAATTATTAATATTCCGGAAGAGCAGAACGGAATAATAAATGTTACCTTGAAACGTTATTCAAGTCGAGAAAGTGTTAGTATTTAAGGCTGTGGCCTGCCCATATAATGATCAGTCAGCCAGCCAGATGGATTTGTGGCTCAACCGAGATCTTTAATGTTAATATCTTGATGGTTGGTCTGCAAAATTAAAATGTTGTACAAATAAACAAACATTCGTAATGCTGATCCAGGTGGATCTAGTCCCAATTTCTACACATTATAAATGAGTGTGTATCTGCATCGACATCGACATTGGCAGATATGTAGGCCTACATGACAAATATTAGAGATCTGTATCGGTCCGAAATTCCCATATCAGTGCATCCGTATTTTTAATCGAGTGAAACAGTCTGCAAAGCCAGGCAGGGAGCAGACGGATTACTGAAAGCAGTGCAGAACTTTTTACACTCATCATACAGATGCAACATGGACACGCAGCCTCAGAATCATTTTACACACACGCAGCATCTGAGAGTACAGATGCACGGTCTGAGCCGTGCAGAGTTGCAGTCCAAACTCAGTCGTAGAGTCATTAGGGACATTATAAAGTACACTACAGACACAGAGCCAGAGTACAGGCCTGAGACTGCAGAGTCACAGAGCATCACACTGTCAGAGTTCAAATCCTCTAAACCCAGACGTACACACACACACACACACACACACACACACACACACACAGAGTCCGAGAGCATTGCAGCGGAGGGAGAATCTGACTGTGCGCTATGCGACAGGAGCTACTGAAGTCCACAAACACTCTCCAGTCTGCATGCTAAAGAGAGACTCAATCTGTATTCCAGCATCACCACTATCATTGCTGCTCCATGCTACACACACAGAAACACACACTGTCCATTTCTGATGTCTTTTGCATCTGTTTAACAGGAACTGCTGACAGCACGCATGCTCGGTTCATTTCTTATCTCACTCACTTAATTCCAACCCCACAAACCTGCATAACACCCAAAGCTGCAAACAGAATAACACAACTACGTTCAACAAACGCTTTAACAAACCACAAACAATCCCTTCGCCTTCTTTTACTTTTGCGATGCACGTAACCCGACACTACAGAAGCTTGGCGGCAAACTCCAGAGAGGCATGGAGCATCGACTAGCACATCAAAAAACACTTTCCGCACAAGTCAAGCCTTTACGGGGGGGAGTGAGGAGGAGACGCTGGCCCGAGGATGGTTTTTATCATCCCTGGAGGATGGAGCACGCGATTCTCTCTCTCTATGTCCCCACCAGTCTGAGCAGGCATGGTGGCGCCCGGCTGGGGGCGTAGAGGATGATGAAGTCGTCCCTGAGCGGCCGGCTCTCGCCCCGCACCTCCATGTGCACTCGCCGGCCGCCGGCACGCCTCCACGGCCGGGCTCTCCGCAAATGTACGCAGCAGTTCCATGGCAGCCAGTCCATGCTCATCTCTCCCCATGGCCGCCCCTGCTCCAATCTCATTAGGAGCTGTAGCGGAGTGGATTAGGAGCACGGAAGAATCGGAGAGGGAGGAGGGAGAAAGAAAAGGGAGGGTGAGAATGACAGGGAGCGAGAGGGAGGGAGGGAGGGAGGGAAGGGAAGGAGAGAGGCAGCGAGGCTAAAAATAAAATAAAAAACTCACAGAGCCTTGGTGAGTCCTGAGCGATCGGACAGCGCGCGCCCACTTTCGGCACAGTGCCGTTTTCATGGCTGGGGCTGTGAGCCGAGCCCAGCCGTCTGCCGGCTACTGGCCTCACACACACACACACGGAGCAGAGAGGTCTTTTATCTCCACTCCGCATCCCTCTCTCTCTCTCCTCTCCTCTCTCTGAGCCGGACTGCTCCCCGTGTTATGTAACCCAAATACAATACTGGCCTACATACTTACACACAAACACACACATGCTCATTTACTCAGGTTTACACACACACAAAACTCACACAGATATATTCTCTCTCTTTCTCTCTCTCTCTCACTCTCTCTGAGCTGCAGAGGATGATGTTATCTGCAGCAGACTGGTGTGCACTTTAATATTTCAACATTGCACCTACATTGGGAAAGTGTCCCTTCTATTTATTTTTTTAAACTAAAAACAACACCCGCATCTCCAAACAGTGTTAGTGCAGCTACGTGTACGATTTAACCTCTTGATGTCAAAGGAGTACTCCAGCACTTTTCAACTTAGTCTTTATGTAACACATATGTAGTGTATGTGTGATTACGACAATCATTTCCACACGTTTCCCTGCACTGAGAAAAGAACAGAAAACTTGTTTACTCAAAACTCACTTATAATGGAAGTCTAAGGGCAGTTGTTGGGACATTAATGAATGTTTATGTGAGACATATTTTTGTAGAACGCTTTCATGAATTGGTGAGTCAAAGGTATTTGTAAACTCATATCTTAATCTGTGTAATTCATCCTTTCAGAGATGAGACTACTTTTTCCAAAGGGAAAGATTTGTGGTTATGTGTTACCAACTTGATCACGCATGGATACCACAAAACCTTAGGAAATGTGTAAATAACCAGAATTGCTTTTTACTGCATTGCTCCGGTGTTTGAAAGTTGGACAAAAGTACATAAGAACAGTTTTGGTAAGACTTTCTCTCATGTCTGTCAAATAAGACCCAAGACCTTTATTGTTAGTGTGTAGCAGTTGTAGTTATATAGTCACGTATTTGAACGTTTATTGTCAACTGCCCTGAGACTCAAAAGTGAGTTAGACGGAAACATATCAAATTTATTGTCTGTGGTAATCGCCCATACAATACAGATGCAGATTAGATAGAGATTAGGTTGAAAAATGCTGGAGTATCCCGTTAACAATACAAACTTCTTAAGTAAAGCTTTGAGTCTGCATAATTATTCTTTCCTATATGGTTTTTAGACGTAATATTTGTATAGTGCCTTTCCTAAGAACAAGGTCGCTTACAACATTAGTCAAGAAGACATAATGTGTTTCAAGAAACGACTGAAGAGCAGTCACAACAAAACAAAAGCAAATAAGCACACACTTAAAAATAAAGGTGCCGGAAAAAGGGTCTTTAGAGCGATGCCATAAACAAACCCTTTTTGGTTCTCTAAAGGACCTACACGTTGTCCATGACTTATAAACCTTTTTTTTTTTTTTTTGCCACAATAAGCTGAATAATACTTTTGCACCACAAAGATCCTGCCACATGATAGTATCATTTACGGCTACAGATCCATCAAAAAGT
This sequence comes from Olivaichthys viedmensis, assembly GCA_028565825.1. Taxonomy (NCBI): domain Eukaryota; kingdom Metazoa; phylum Chordata; class Actinopteri; order Siluriformes; family Diplomystidae; genus Olivaichthys; species Olivaichthys viedmensis. Next base: position 8,431,238 of record JAOUQW010000029.1, on the reverse strand, counting down.
TCTTTAGGAAACCAAAAAAATTGTTCTTTTATGGCATCACTCTAAAGAACCATATGTACTCCAAACTCTAGGTCCACACACACATAGTGGAAAGTGGAAATAAAGAGCAGACAGACAGAGCAACAGTGTGAAGCAGTGTTTGTGTGTGTCTCTCAGACCCCGTTTACACTTGGTCGATTCATGCGTCTTCAGTATCAGGATTATATCTTGATATATTATATCCTGAAATATATTTTAGCTACGTTATACAAGTGTAAATGCATCCGTCTAACCAAGACACATTTGACAATCGAAACCCCTCACAATAAGTGAGGCACGTGCCTCTAAAATGCTGAAATGGCGCTTTTAAAAACGGCACGAAAAAAAAATCACGATTTCTGATGCGGCAACCATCTTACTCATAAAACAACTAAAAACGAGGAACAACACTGGAAGTTGGCGGTTGAATGTAGCGGGCCGATTTGCATATTAACATGTAATACAGCAATCGGATTTCAGTCTGTCTAACTGGAGACGCATTAGACTACGAGTGTAAATGCATGTGGTTAAAATCTTATCAGAATACAATCTAGATACAAGACGCATGAAATGACCAGGTGGAAACGGGGTCTCGGTGGCCGTTTTGCGGCATCTAGGAAGAAAAGCACTACCATGTTTACTGAACGATTAAATTGAATTTAAATACGGGCTGTTAAGACTTTAGAAAAGTAGAGCTGAAAGATAATCAAAATGTTTGCCCATACTGACTTTTCACAAGACTTATCGATATAATTTCTGAAGATTTGATATTGTCGATAGTTTCAAAGCAACTGCATTGCTAATGTTTAACTCTCTCTCTCTCTCTGAGCGCTGTCTTTCTCTCTCTCTCCTCTCTCTTAAAAATAATTCTCAAAAATTAAGCACAGCAACCAATAAAAATAGAGAAGGGGTGGGGCTTCCCACACCTTCAATTAAGCAAATCCAGCGCTGTTCTCAGAAATGAACTGAAACCATTTAGACCATGTTTTATTAATGTAATGTGTAAGTAGGGTACTCAGCAGGACAAAAAATCTGAAAACAAACTTGGATAATAAAGAGTCTATAAGCAATTTTTTTTCCTACCAAGCTACTGACATGAGTCGGTCAATGACCTTCAATTAACATTCAACTTGTGAAGGTCTTATGAAGTTCACAAAGTGAAATGTAAATCTAAGAATCGTACATGTAGCTCTTTTAACATATTGCAGCACTGGGATTCAAAAAGGCTGCATTGGTATACAGAGTGTTTTAATACTGTGAAGAGAAGACACGAGTCGAGTGGCTGATGACTTCCGGCATCAGGGCTGAATCAGATCGCCGTGGGGATTAATCAGGAAATTAAGTATCTGCCTCCAATCTCATCTAATTTATTCTAGAGCGTCCTATTAATTATTAAGCTAATATGCACGCAACATGGAGCAAATGTCAATCACACCCGGAAAAAGTTAAATCAAACAGAAACGTACACGTGAACCGTTATTCTGCCTCGACTGTGGCTTATGACAACAAGAAACCTAAAGGGTCAGCACCTTATAGCAGATTATCAGGATTTACACACTAACATTCCAGTGTGTTTAACGTGATCAGAGCTGCACCAATCCACCTTTCCGAGCTAAACATAGGACCCTCCACCTGCCAATCTAGACACACACTCCCCCGATCCAAGCAGCCCTTGTCCTCTTCCGAAAAGATAACACACACACACACACACTCACGTGCAGAGATTAAATGGCCTGCAGTCAGGGTGAGTCATTAGAGTCTTACCTCATGAACTGCTGATTACACACGGCTCACCCATGACCTTATGCATGTCCACATGTGTGTGCTAGTCGGGGATGTAGTGCTAAGTGAATGCTATTGTGTCAATTAATTATGGGTAATTCATTCTGATTATTCTGAACGTGTATGTAGAAGAGAAAATCATTGAATAGAAAGACACGATTCTTACATTGAACACATTAGACATACTTTTGAGTTTCTAAGATGGCCTAAGACATTTGCACAAACTATTGTATAGGCTATAAATATGCAGTGGGGTTAGACCACATTGAAAAATGTGGGATTTTTTTCCAAGCCACTGTATGGCACTGAAACTAGATCAGTTGTATCCAAAGCACGATCAGGCAGACCAAAAAGTCAAGTCAAGTCAAGTCAAGTCAAGTAGACATTTGTCATTCCTCCATATACCTCGTATACATTGGAACGAAATGTCGTTTCAACAGGACCATGGTGCAACACGCAACAATACAGCAGCACGGTATACAGGACTACATAAAGTGCAAATACATCTGTATGAAAGCTAGTAGAAAAGTTGATGAGCAAATGAGCATGCTAAGTAATCATCAGTACCTTTCAGTCACACTTGGCTACATTTTGTTGAAATATGTCTTTATTATGTTTTCCTCTCACCCTTCGCTTCTTTTTGCTCCTCTAGCTCTACATCTCAGAAACGGCTCATGAGCGTGTAAGAGGAACAATGGGGTCCTGTGTGCAGCTCATGGTGGTGATGGGAATCATGGGAGCCTACATAGCTGGTATCCGTTTTTGTTTTTTTCTCCATACACTGCCTCACACAAATGTTAACAAAAGGAAATCAATCCTAGAGTGATCTAGAATGACAGTATGTGACAATCAAATAAATATGAAATGACAGAAGTGTCGAGTTTAATGTCTGTTCCCATTCGGTAATACAATCTGCCATCAATAACACTTATTAGCACACATATATTAGTATTCATAATGAAAACTATTAGTCCAAAACATTCCAGTCCTTTTAGCTGTTCCAGCTTGTGTTCAAGTGTTCTGCTTGTTTATTATAATAGAGTTAGAGTCTGCCTGGCTGTGCATCTTGCACCATCCGTATGTCATTAAAGCAAATAGACTGAGCAAGCTCTGGAAGGAACTTTGTTAAATATGCTCTGCCCATTGCCCTATCATCAGAACCAATACATAAAGCTTTGTTCATTGAGAGAGAGAACAGCAACTTCATCACAGATACAGAATGTGCAGAATAAAGAATGAGAGACGCCAATCAGTAATAGTACTGTCAAAAGAAGGCTAGTTAGTAGTGGTCTCAAAGAACGAGTAGCGTCTCTAAACCACTTCTCAGGAAGGGAAACAAGGCTAAATACTTGGCATGGGCTAAGACATACCAGCATTTCACAGTGAATCACTGGAAAAAAAGTTATATTTACTGATGAATCCAGGTTTGAGATTTATGACAGTAACAGAAGGGTTTATGTAAGGAGACGAACAGAAGAGAGATTGATACCACAGTGGATCA
>JAOUQW010000029.1:8397334-8416723 GCA_028565825.1 Olivaichthys viedmensis | reverse complement strand
AAAATGTCTGTAAACAATATTGACTGGGGAAAGTGTCCCAGCAGCAGCAGGATGGGGAAAATGTCTATTTGCAGTGATAAAAAGTGAATAAAATTTTTTTTTTTTTTAAAGTGGTACAAGTGATACAAGTGGTACAAGTGGTACAAGTGATACTCTTTCCATTTCTCGTTATTTTGCCTGCTAGAAACTTACAGAGCTGAGGACTAAAAATAAAGTGAATATGTGAGTAATGTGATGTAATCAAACCTGTCTGTGTCGTGAAACAGATGTTAACTGCTGCTTTGGCAATTCCAGATCCTGTTATTTTTTTTATATATCTTGTGTACAACATCAGTGTGCCTTCCAAATAATTTTTGATGACACAACACTGGCGAGGGCTTGGACGCCAGCAGAAAGATATCATATCTCCATATTAGCGTAGTCCTAATAGAGCTTCCAATGGTCGGGCCTTCACCACCAATGATGACTGGCTTCAGTTGGAGTAATAGGTTCCTTTGTGAGCTTAAAATTTGCTTGGCATTCGGTTGCCAAATAGACAGAGCAGAAATGGGGATACACTATGGACAATACACTAGTCCATTGTAGGGCATCACGTATACATTCACAAATTCATTCACCTAGGGGCAATTTAGAGTCGCCAATCCAACTACTGGCATGTTTTTGGGGGGATGGGAGGAAACCAGTGTACCTGGGGAAAACCCATGTGAACACGGGAAGAACATGCCATACTCCACATAGACCTGAGCTCAGGATCGAACCCCAGAGCCGTGAGGCACCGACACTACCTGTTGCAGTTCCTCGATTGGCTGCCCATGATGGTGGAGCTGCATGCTGCACCGCCGCGTGACATACAAAATTTTAATGGTTTACACTTCAGTAAAATTTCAGTGACCCACAGCATTTAAATATTTTTGGTAAAATGTGTTTTGAAGCAGTAATCGAGATATATATAGTATTTCCAGCTGTTGGCTCTGTGTGTTTATGTGCGAGAGTGTGTGCATAGGCATGTTCCTATCTCTTTATGGGGATCAAATGTCTCCATAATGATAGAAATATGTGACATTTTGTGGACTTGTGGGAACTTTTTCCCAGTGCCCATGTGGAAAATAGTTATTTTAATCAGAATTGCAACTTTTTTTTTAACTAGAAGAGCCAAATGCTGTACTTTTGGTTACTTTGGTTTAGGTTATGCATTAGGTGTAGATTTAGGCAAAGTCGATGGAAATACCCCACAGAGAGAGAGAGAGAGAGAAAATTGGAGTTTGGAATAGAATTCAGCATATGGATCAAATTAACGCCCACTAAAATGTACACTGTGCAGTTGGCCATAAGAAACACTTAAAAGTGTGAATTGAGAGTTAAATGTATAGCATGATGCTATTAATGGAATCCAAAATCTTAAATCTACTGTAGCTTTCTTCTTATTAGATTTTAGGTATGACATACTTTGGGGGTTGGGTTTAAATATAGGAGAATTACTGAAGGACAAAAGCATGCTCAGGGTTTTGTGTGCAATCAAGTATATTTGTTTTGTTTTTCCACATTTAGACATACATTTATTTATATCTTATATGTCACATTTACATCTTAGACATAGTCCTGGTTTCAAAGGAGCCAGAACTCAGTATCATGTTTTAGCAGAAAGCAGATATTTATGTACTTTCCCTCATTACAATCAGACCACTGAGTCTCAAAACACCTTTGTGACCCGATCAGCAACCACAGAACAAGATGTCATGCCACGTCAAGCAAGCTACAGTTCAACAAAATGGTTAATTAGCTGATGTAAATAACATCAGCTCATTTACACAAGGGCCAACTGCTAACACACTGTGACTCACTTGTGATCTTGGTGAGTAAATAAAAATATCATTCCAGTTAACTGCTATTCATCATTATAGCTTATGGGCCTAAGACAGTTTTCCCAATAACCTGCGCAGAGCCGACTAGACTCATAGTTGTGGTATTGCTGCTGAAATATGCATTGGTGCAGGCTCAGTAGGGAGTGTCCTTGAAATTACTTAGCCCAAAGCTATAAATTAATAAGTAATGTGTTTCTAAAGTGTGTGCCTACGTCACAGAGGACAAAATGACATTTTTTCAGACCTGTCTATCTGGGCACTGTCCACTTTCCTGCCCAAGAGACACGCTGGAGAATGTATTTGACATCTGATGACCATCAGCATTTTGCACTTGGCCTACTCTACTTATTCTAAACTTTTTTTTTTAAAAGAGTAATTTTAATGATAGGTTGTTTTTTGACATTAAAGCTAAGGTGAGATGTCAGCTACTTCAGGTGTTCATGTACTAACTTGTCTATAGGTGCAGTACTGCTTTTGTACACAAGAGGGGCTGTTTTCACAGTTTTGGCAGACTTTGCTCTATTTTACCTGCAGATTTAAATACCTCATAAATAATACATATTGGGGTCAAAGACATAATAGTTTTTAAAACAGCAAAAAATTTAATATTCTTAAGAACATGCCACAGAGATTTGTAGTTTGTAGTTTTAATGTGACTTTGATGTTGAAATTGTAATGTGGACTGTTGTTCTAAATCACAATTCTGGACTTTAGAACCTTATTTGTCCTTTAATATGTATTTTGTTCTGTAAACTACTTTATGAGACAACAGAAAGGAATAAATAATGGAACGATATCATATAATATTTATAAAAATGGAATATCATATCATATTTATGCATATTACAAAAAAAGACACATCTCTTCTTTGACCCATTGGCATCCAAGTGCTAATATGAACTTAAATATTAGGTATGTAAAGTATGTTAAAGTAAGTTAGGTATGTGCTCTAATAATATTAATATAACCCAGCCAAAAGTGTGAAAACAGCCATTTTCATAAATACATATATTTTGCAACCCCTTATGAAATATAAGGCTTTACATATCAAGGAAATTATAATGTATTTTTCTTATAATTTTTTTATTTTGATGGTATATCTGCTGTATGGAACATCCTAATAGGGTCTGGACACAGCAGGGCGTCATTAAGTCATTAACCCTGAAATTAGAGGTGTCTTATTAAATTCTGGATGCTTACTAGACCGTTATAACTACGAATCCAGAGTCAGAGCCGTTTTATCAAATAACAATCATACCTTGGTTATCTTGACTGTCTTTTTTTTCTGAACAAAGCTAAAATTAGTCACATATGAACCCTTCATAGGCATTAGAGATGCCGAATACTTTGAGCATCACACTTTAAGCTTTGTGTAATGTGCCTCTGCCGGTAAGTGAACTGTAAACACTGTAAAAAGTCAAAAGCATCTCCGTGCATCTAATCAGAGGAGGACGAGGATATGGGTGAAGGTGACTCTGACGATGGCGCCTACAGCCCCCTGTGGGCTTTCGCATAAATCAGGGCTGTGCATCGCCTGACTCTCCAGCTCCAGCTTCAGAAAGAAAGTTCAAATCAGCAGAGGAGCTAAGGTGCACAGCCAGATCCTGACCAGGCAAAACTCTGGCCAGGTGAGGGTACAGTGGGCAGATAAACACACAACAGGTCAATATAAGATATATGTATATATATATATAAACACATCAGAAGTCAGAAGTTTTTCCTCTGAGCTCATATTTTATTGTAGCTGCCAGAATGTGAGGAGAACTTTACCAAATTTTACAAAAAGTGTTATGACCTTTCAGTAGTACGCAGGAGTGTTACAAACATTGGTTACAAAGCAATCAGTTGATCTACAAATGACATAGCCATGACACCTAATAATACACACTTAAATTTAGTAGTTTAATAGATAGAGGTATGAGTAACGCTATTATATGTTAAAAAACGTAGATGGCAAAAAGAGAAACGCACCTGGATATAAAGAGAACACACCTGGATATACATACATACACAGTCAGGTGGAGAGAAATTATGGTGTTTTTGCATCAATGTTCAGGTGCTGACGGGAAAGATCCATGCTCATACCATTCTTGAAATCTACATAGATGCTTCACCACTGTATCTGCCTGGGTTTTTTTTATTTTTTTTTGTCATTTCAGGGAAAATGTCCTGCTGATCGAACATTTCCTTTTTCATTACATCATCTAGCCTCAATTCCAAGTTGCAGAAAATCTATTACTGAAAAACATTCGCCCGTCCCTGACTTGCCTTCTTGAACAGCAATTACATAAAATGTCATGTGAAGGACAGAACGGGTACACGGTTGCATACTTATCCACTCAATACTATCCTAAGCCCTCTGGCTTAAGGATTGCATTTTAAGCTGCATTTAAAAAACTAGTCTGTTGTCATTGTACCTCTTTCCGTGTTATTTAGACTATAATTATATTACATGGTTTTGAGTAGTTACATTTTTATCAGGGTCGCTGTTTTGTCATCATACCACTGCAATTCACTTTACCTTAAGCAGCAGCAACCTCTGTACTATAATTATAAAGAGTGTTAAAGCTGATAATATTTGTAAGTTCTTTTGGATGAAAACGCTTAAGAGAGGGAAGTAAAAATAACAGTCAGTAAAGGCATTTGCAAGACTGTGAGTGAGTGATTTCCCATCATCTCTAACACATTTTAAAGTGGTTAGCAGATGAAAACAAGCGGCGATTTGTGCATAACGATTAGTGGCATTGATCATTATGTGCAAGACATTATTGATTTTTTTTCGCACAAGCTGAATACATTAATTAAATGATGTGTAAACAGGGGCCCGCAAATCGCCCTGCAAAGTAATAATGCACATGAAAGGAGAATTAATTGACGATGTAAAATGTCCACACGTCCTTCAGATACATGGCCACCAGTAGATGATGTGAAAGAAAGGGAAACCCACCAGATGTGTCAGTAACAGGAGAATCAGTCAAATAAAACAGATGGAAAATACCTGCCAGATGTGTGCAAAGCTGTGTAGGGAGGCGTGGCGTAAGTCGAGCAGGTAGATGTAGTGCGGCTTGCTGGTCCAGTAGCTGTTCTCTCTGGAAGAGCCTGTACGGAAGAGCTCGGAGCCGTACACGTCCCTACAATAGAACATGCACATTAGGACACACGCTGATCTACACATTAACCTGGAGGACCACAACGCTTCAGCTCAGAGTCAGTGCCACACAGGGAAGGTGGGGTTGCTGGGTTGGTGGTTGTGGTACCGTGTTATCAGCCACTTACTGGAGGGACGAGTTTGGTTAAAGCTTTGTTCAAGCCATGATGAGTGATTTTGCACTTTGTTGCCTAAACCCTAAAAGAACTTACTAAAGCAGGCAGAATGCAGTTCAGAATGACGTTATTCTGGAGTTCAGAATGAAGTTAATTCATTTATGTATTTGTCGTGCTCCTGTCATGATTACCAGTGAAACTACAGCGGGAAATAAGTGATACCATTTATTAAAGGTTACTTGTTTTGAGTTTACACGTTTGTTGTACTGACTTTTTGATTGGGGCTCTATAGGTTTGGGATAATCAAGAAAGTGGCCTGCTGCCTCATTTCATTTGGCCTGTGAAAACTTAAAAAATTGAAATGGCCTGTACCATTACTACCCAGTATTTTCACACTAGAGCATTATTAGCATAATATAACCATTGACGATTGACTTCAAATCCAGAAATGCAAAACCAGGTCTATCAATTGCACTTACGCAAAAAAGAAACACTGATGGAGAGCCAAAACAGTTTCAATAGGTGCTTTTCCACTGAGCTTCAGGAACCTTTCAAGGAGCTAAATGGTTCAGGAACTATCCTGAATGAGAACTACACAGTCCCTGGACAAGTTCCTGGTTTATGTTTCCACCACACTGCAGGGATTGTAGAAAAACAGAAGAGAAGCAATATGACATTTCAGCACACGGCAAAAGTACATGGAGGAGGTTGAGACTGAAGTAGTTTTTTATTGATTTAATATTAATATTTTTTATTGATCAAAAGCGACGGTAAAACTTTGCTAGTTGTGCCTCGCCGCTTCTGATATAAAACAAGCTTTAGTAATCACTCATTAGCTAAATAGCGGGTAAGAGGATCAGTCATTCTATGAAGCTTGCATTTGACCAATCAGAGATGTTTAGTACAGCAAGCTCCCCCCCAGCAGTTCCTGGTCTACAGATAATGCTGCATTCATGACAATGGGAATCTCTGTATTTTCGGACTCTGAACTTCCTACTTCCCACCTCAAAGCATTCACGCGACCAACTGTTTAAGGTCAGGAAGAAAACTGATGCGCAGAGAAAGGGAGTGCTTGTTTGGCGTCAGTGTGGATATAAAAAGCTCTCAAATGACTTTAAAAACATGCAGGAAGAGTTGTTTGGTTAGTGCTTTTGAAAATGGATGTAGAATGTGACCTTTCAATTATTCAACTTTCCTCCTGTATTTAGTGATCTAAGAGCATATCAGACACAAATAGAAACTTGAAAGTCTGCTTAAAAGGTTTAAAACACGTTGCTTTCACTTTGTTACTCCTGTGTTCTCTATAGAATAGATACACTCATAATAGCCTTACAGTTTATGGCCCTTTGAAGGCCTACAAAAATGCCATTGTGGCCTGGGCAGAAATTCAGTTTGACACCCTCATATAAGACCATAAGATTTTGTAGAATTTGTAGTTTTTCTGCCTGTTTTATTCTAACTTTTATAAGTCGTACCAAGTCCCCTGATGTGCTCAGCATGAGTGATCCTGGGCCTTAGCACACTGACAGAGTGTGACATGAGGAATGGAGGCTGGAGGAACAGTCACTCAGTGCTGGCCAGAGGCGAAGCCGACCAGAGGCTCGTTAGTCAAACCACAGTGTTCTCCATCAATCCAGCGCCTAACGACCAGCTCTCCACAGGCAGAGTCGAGCCACTCACCCAGTCATAATACACACCCATAGAGACTTCCACATGTGCATGCACACACACACATGCACATCTGTACACACACATCATTATCCTCATTATCTTAAGACCACCATTTCTCATAGCCTAAAACCTATAGTGGTATCTACCGTCAATCTGAGACATACCACAAGGACAAATGACAACACACTACTGCGTCTGTGATGCTCCCAAGTATGTCATCACAGCCTGAGGAAAGAGAGGAAATGATGTACTCTCCTTCATCACACACACATCATTAACAGCAAGTAGATGACAAGGACACAAGACAAATTGTGCTGGTGTCAATAGCACTGTCCAACTGGTGCGTCCTCCATTATCAGTTAAACAGGAAGAAGGAAGTGAGCTGACGTACAGCGAGTCCAGTACAGCACGATAGTTAAATCATTCAAGCTGGAAAAAACAACAACAAAAAAAGCAAATTGCATACACTTCATCATTCATGCATGCAAGCATGATCACTCACTAGGAGATAAGAAGGAGGAGGTTAGGTTGCATGAAGGCCACAGGCGGCATCACCCTGACTGGGGGCGGTGGGAGCTGGTCTGAGTCTCAGACAGCCGTTAGCACAAGCTGTACAGACGCCAGGAGAGACAGGACAGCAGTAATGTGATGTGACAGGGGTGTGGGGGGGAGGGAGTTGAGCGGGGGGCTCTAGTAGCACAATCAGTTTCTGATAACTGTTTGAGAAAGACAGGTTGGACAAGTCTACACAAGACAAAGCGCTGAAAGGGAGGGAATGTCTGGTGGATCAACATCACTTTAGCATCTCGGTTTGAGCTGGTGTAAATATGCTGGACTCTGACGTGTCAACAGGAGGCTGTTAACATCTCTTAACCTGAGAAGACCCCACATCCGTCCAGCTGTTTTTGTGTGTGATTGGAGTCTCTCGTTCTTTTTTCAGCACATTCTATAAATGTGATTAAGTTTCTGTTCTCTCTCTCAGTGAACAAAGCTTTATGTATTGGTCTGGGTGAGGTCACTTTTGGTCTGCCTGATCGTGCTTTGGATACAACTGATCCAGTTCCAGCAAAGTGTAGGAGAGGGGGTTTGACAATACTCATTTCCAGTTCCAATGACAGCTCTGCAACGCAAATGACATGTTACGCCAGACGTTGCACTATGGAAAAGCTGGACAGCGCTTCGTGCACAGGCAGAAGCGTGCCTCTATTTCTTGCGACTGGTGGGCTAGTTGTGTGAATCCACACATGATTAATGAATATTCTTACAATTCTGTTCTTACAATTCTCATGTCCTTTTCAGGTGTTTTGTCATGTCAGCTTTAGGGGCTGCAGAAGTGGGGTGGGAGAGGGTGTCAATGGAGAGGGATCCGCCCCTGTTTACAGGAGGGTGTAAATATGTATGAATGTGTGTGAATGTCTGTGCAGGAAACACAGTAGAAATGAAATGCGAATGACAAATAATCCATCTGTAGAGATTTCTGTGTGTAATGATTACATAAGGCAAGTGTGTGAGCTGTTATTGTGTACGTGCGTGCGCGCGCCCGTGCGCCTGTGCGCATGTGTGTGTGTGTGTGTACAGCCGTTTAGTCCCTGAACATACATCGGCGTTTCAAATAGACATTATTTAAAGAGACATAATGAACTGATTATCTGATGGAGAGTAGTAACGTGTGTGTGTGTGTGTGTGAGTGAGTGTGTGTGTGTGTGTGTGTGTGTGTGTGTTTACATGCATATAGGGCGACAGAGCTCCGTGAATGTGCGTGAGAGAAGAAGCCAGCAGTAGAGGATGACACAGAGACAGAGAGACACTTCTGTATCAAGCAAAGCCGTGGGCTAGACACAGGCCTTGTCGTGCACGCTCACACACACACACACACACACACACACATACACACACATACACACACACACAAACACACTTACACGGAAGCAGACGCTCACATATGCAATCACATGCTTACATACTTAGAGGACGCATTCAAACACCCATACACACATGAATGTGCACACAGAGACATGAACAGATGCAACCACATGCACACACATTTAAATAGAGACACATGCACACAAAGACATATGCACTCGCAATGACACACACAAATATATTTACACCCCACACACTGACTTGTCTTGATAAACTCAGCTCGACTGTGGACCACACTGATGGAGTGTGATGGATACACACTGACAGAATGAGATGGGAAACACCTCTCAGGCTCTGATTCAGTCAGACTGCTACCGAAGAACAATCGTGACAATAGCGGCCCACAAGCCGAGTCTGCCATGACACTGAAAAAATAAGTGTCACTGACCTATTCACGTAACGTAACATAACACGTTAAACTTACTTTTACCTCAGACAGGAGAGATGACAAAACATTCACACATCATGTGAGTGTAATAAACTGAGAAAGCCTCACGACAGGAGTCACTATAAACTGAAGCAAATGTCAGCATCGATTTTATTTTCTACCATGATTATTGAATAAACTCATTTAATCCCAGCTATGTGAGTACATAAATTTCACTCCTTGGACAGCCTCATGACACAAATTGTATGCCTTTTTTCAAACATAGTTTTGGAACAATTTTAGTGAAAATGTATAGTATAATGTTTTATTTCTTATAATTGTGATCGGTGGGAAACTACAAAAGTGGCATCAGTTGATCAATTACACCCAATTCTTTAGAAATATTTAAAGCCATACAGTAACTTACATTTTTTCTTCATTGTGCCAACAAACAATAGCGAAGCAAATATATCAAAAACACAGAATTTATTATCAACTTGCCTTGTATAACTTTACATTTTGTTACATTTAAAGTAACAATGGTTTTTATAATTTAGTTAAATTCGGATAGTTAGGATTATCAACAGGCAATTGTGTATACAAAAATGTATTTACAATGAGCCATGTGTTATCCCACAGGTCATGATTGTGACCATCCATATTTACATCTTCTGTGTACCAATTATGGTAGTTGTATCTGTGTTGTTTTACTGACTCCCTTTTATATGAAGACATCTTAAGTGCATGCTTGATGTAAATGTGACCAATTACACCACCCACATAAAAATGTTCATATGCAATCAAAACAACTTGTAATTTAATCTATAGATTGCCTTGCAGTTTTAAAAAAGCTCTTTTAGAGCTTTACAAATTCCAAACAAAATTTTGGTCAAATTTTGGACCAATACGATTTAATTGGTTAAGCTGAAAGCTTTTTTGCCCAAAAGCAATATTAGCACAAATATCATAGTAAACATTTGTGTTTCTGCTTAGGGCCACAAATGTAGCCTAATACATGTCAAATACATCCAGTTAGTGATTTGTCATTAACACAACTTTTCTTTTGGTAGCTATTGTCATTAGTTAGCCTCTAATTTTACAGTACAACAGCTAGAAAGCTAAATAGATAACGTTATAAAACAATGAAGACAAATTAGGGACTTTCAAATTTTCTTGACTTTTATGCTGCTGTTGTTCCACATGATATCATGACAACAATATAATTCTGTAAGATCAATTGAAATGAAAGAAATATGTATTTTATATGAAATGATGTTGATTATCCATAATTACGTGATGGTGCTGTTCAGCTAATTAGCTCAGCCTGAGGAAAGTGTGTGAAAATGCTATTGGTTTGGAAGAAGCTAACGTCACCTAGCTAGCTGAGACAGTATCGATATTTAGCCACCTCAAATTTTGCTTTACGCTCCCAAAAGGTTAGAGCTGGACCTGCAGGACAGTTGAGATGATCTGATGATGCTCCTGGCCCAAAACTGAATCACAGTCAGAGATATTTAACCTGTGCAACATTTAAAAAAAATAAAACTTACAACTTTCACAGTCATGTTAACATAACGCGTCCAATGGGTTCAAAAGCGGCTTCTCTTATATCATCAGTTTCATGCTGTGGCATTCACCAGACCCCTCACACTTTTGGATAAACGAGAGATCTGACTTAAATTGGACGCTTAGGACCCAACCCAACCAGTGGAGACAGATGTCAGGACAGCTTTGCATGCACGAGCAAGTCGAAAAACCAGTGGGAAATGTCAGAAGTGTCAAAATAACGCCAGCTCTTCCTGTTCTCTTTCATGCAGCACTGGGTTGTAATTGTTGGGAAAGATGTTAGCATGGCTTTCACTACAGTTAATGTTAAGCTAACCTTTAATTTTACAATAAAAAAAGTTTGATTTTCTAAGAGCAGTATAATGGAGAAATATTTTTGTTATTGGGCTAGCAACAAGTAATATGTGACTAACAAGCAAAAAATAAAAATGGTACTTAATGTATTTCCATGGGTTAATTATAATAGTATTTAGCATCAGTTCCAGCATCTGGCTCCTGTTGGGACCTTGTAGTGCCTCTACCATTAAAGATGTGCCAACATGAAAGGGAAAAGATGAGGCGTGAACAGTTTCAAATGCAGCCTCCCATCCTGCAGAGCTCAGATGCTACTCTGGTGGGTGAAGGTCAGATATTTCTCCTTGATTATGCGTATAGGGGAGGAGGCCCGGGAAGCTGCTGAGAAAGCCGAATGGCGCTGGGATTCAGCAGCCCTCCCTCCATAGAAAGCGCAGTTGTGAATATTGAAGGCAGCTCCAGTCTGACTTCCCTTGTGCCATGCATCATGGCAGCAGTTCAGCTCATGACCCGAGGACACATTGCTCAGCACAGATCAGTGTTTCCACCGCCCTAACACACCTGATTCAAGTCAGCAGTTAATATGCAAGCTGGATCAGGTGTGATGGAGCAAGTAAAGCAGTGCACTGTGGCTTTTTGTAAGCGCACTGTCTCCTCTCTGAGAGAAAAAACATAAGAGTTGCAGTCCCGCTAGATCAACTAGCACAACCTGACGGTCAAAGACCAAATTGTGCTGCACTTCAGCCCTTAAGGACCGCAGTTGCTACATCTCACTGTTCCAAATTTCAGCTTGTCTATTTTAGGACTTGGTGAGCTCCAGAGTATGGGTGGGGTAGGCTTTTTTTTTTTTATTATTAAACTTTAAACTTTAATTAAACTTAGGAACAGTAAGAATTTGACAAAGCAACTCACATTTCTATGATTTCCTATAGACAGGTCAAGGTTTGTAACAGTCATTACATACTGTATGCTGTTTTGCCTGTTTACATGCAACACTGTTAAAGTCATCCTAAACTTCAAGAACCTAGGAGCCTGAAAGATCTGGAGAGATTCTGTATTGAGGAGTGGTCTCAGATTCCTTGCTCTGTATTCTCCAATCTCATCAAGCATTATAGGAGAAGACTCAGTGCTGTTATGTTGGCAAAGGAAGATTACATTCAGGGGTGCCAACATGTGGTTTTGTTATAAAAAAAAAAATTGGGATAAGGATTTTTTTCTTCTTAGAATACATTTTCTTCAATTAAAGGTTATATTTCTCATATTTTCAGTGTGAGATTAAGCTAATTAACCACAAATACTTTTTCCTCAGCCATCTTTACCAAGGGTGCCAATAATTCTGCAGCTGACTGTAAAAGGAGACGCAGCGTATCATGTTGTCAGAATACATTTTGTCTGCATTTAATTGTGTCTGTCCAATGCAAAGTGCAAATCTAATTTCTGAGAAGAATGATTCCAATTCCTCATTGGCTGTGAGGAAATGGAAATTCCTTCTAAATGCAGATTCCGAATGAACTGTTTACATGTACGCTCAACATGACACCTTGTTAAAAATATACACTGAGATGCACATTACATGTAATCTAAACCAAATTTAAGTGCATGTGACTGCATTTAGTGTCAATAACCCTAACACCAGAAAGCTTTTATGTCCTGTCAGGGTGTTACAAGTAGTTAATGTTACTTCAGTTACTAAGTGTTTTGAACTTGTGTTTTGAACAAGTCTTAATAAATGTCAGTTTGAGCAAAACATCCTCCAAATGTTAAACAAAAGCCAAGAAGAGGACTTCATGTGCCGTATTGTTCTGCTTCTACATATTAGTTGGCCTTATGGAGGCAAATATATCTCCTCTCTGTCAGTTCAGGTTTACAGACTTTGATGAGGAAATCATTTCATTTTATTATGGCTTGAACCTAAAAGTCTTCTGAACCTTAAGAGAGTTCACCTTCTTCAGCTGACCTCCTCTTTTATTTTTGTAATTAGGAGGACACAGGAGAACAGGCAGAAAAAAAGAAGAAAAAGAAAAAGAAAAATTTGAGTGCCTCAAATTATCCTAATGCCTGGCTGGTGCCCACTATTATGAAAACCTTTAAATGGGTACTTATAGAGTCCACCATCTTCAAACTGCTACAAGACCTTCTGGCATTTGTGAGTCCACAGCTTCTTAAGTGAGTCACTTGGTCTTCTTGTTAGTTTAAACACATCTGAGCTTTAAAAAGAGAAGCCTCTGCTTTTTTCTGTTTTTTTGGTCAAGCTTTAACATCCTGCCACTTACCTGCTGATATGGGTTGTGTTCAATTTTTATGACACGTGATTTATTTTTTTTGCCATACGCGCTCAGTTTTGATGTTCCAGTAATTTCCCCTGAGTTATTGTTTTGTTTTGTGACAGGGTCATGATATCCTTCACTCAGGACAAATCCATTAATACATGGCAGGGCTACCTTTATGCAGTTCTGCTCCTGATTGTGGCAATTCTCCAGTCCTTGCTCCTCCAGCAGTATTTTCAACGCTGTTTTGCTCTGGGTATGAAAGTACGCATGGCTATCATGGCAGCGGTGTATAAGAAGGTACAAGGATCTTCATGCATGTGCAATGACTGTAGCATGCAGTGTCACAGCATATTGGTATTTTTATGGCCTCACAAAGTGGGTTTTGGTAATTTTGTGCCCTGAACACCTTGCTTTGCACAAGGGTAAATAAAAAGGCATTTATTAAATGAATGTTTACTTTAATAAGCACGGCAGTATAAAAAAAATCAAAAGAAAAGTCTATAAATGCTGAAAAAATGTGGGAATTTAATTATTTAATTACTTTCTGTGAAAGATATGTAGTTAAATTATAATAAAATTATAACAATTAAATTATAATCAAATTAAAGATACATTTGATACTTAATGTAATTTAATAATTTGGTATTTCATATTTAATTTTTTATTATTTCATATATATATATATATATATATATTTATAATTCAATATTCATTTAAAGTTTAAATGTTTAATTTATTTATTTTGTATATTCATTATTATTTTATTGCCCTAATAATTTAATTAATAATTTGTCATCTAATTATTAATAGAAATTAATGCTTAAGATACAGTACTTGCTCTATATGGTTTCCAAATTTTGTCGCCAATTGTTCATAATTACTTAAATTAAAGTTTAAATTTCTGTTCTGTTATGTTTCCTGTGTTTTTCAGTTAACATTAACATCTGGCTTATTAAAATATTCTGAACCCCATGTTTATCTTTAACATGTAGGTAATCAGTCGCTGAGACGTGCCGTTGGTTGTGCTGTTTAATGACTCTCGTTATCTTCTTCAGGCACTGGTCATGTCTAATGATGCAAGAAAGGAGTCCACTGTAGGGGAAATAGTGAATCTGATGTCAGCCGATGCTCAGCGCTTCAACGAAGTCACCAACTTCGTCCACCTGTTGTGGTCGTGTCCACTGCAGATCTGTCTGTCCATAGTATTTCTGTGGATTGAGCTGGGGCCTTCTGTTCTCGCTGGTCTGTTGGTAATGTTGCTTATGGTTCCCATTAATGGGCTACTGGCCACCAAATCCAAGTCTTTCCAGGTACTTCACTTTACCGTTGTGAATTGCTTTTAGTCTGAAATTACCATTTATAATCTGGTGAAAATGTACTACAATCTGGTACATATCTTTTTTATTTTCTTGGTAGCACTTCCTATGAAACTTTTATTCATAATGCATTTTAAATGCATTCATAACGTATTATATAGCATTCATAATACCTTATAGTGCCTAACATTAGCCTGTATATTTGCCCATAAGTAGTTGGTTACATGCATAACAATAAAGCATGAACATATGACTTTATAATGCCAGGATATGTAACACATTGTAGACACTAATGTTATAATGAACTATAACACAGGCTCTGCATTATAACTTGTAGAACAGATACTATTGCAGAGCTTGTGTTTAAGTGCATTGAAACATTAGTGTCTGCGCAGTTTCTCGCTGAGCTGTGTGTCGTTGCATAATAATAATAATGTCTAGAGTTGATTCTAATTATGGCATTTGCAGCTGTTATGTGTTGCTGAATGAGGACAAAAGATTCAGAGAAATCCACTCAAATTAAAGGTCACATTTTGCACCTTAACCTCATAGTTGTCGTTTTATTCCAAATCCTATGTGCTTGAATATACAGCCAAAACAGGAACTGTGTCACTGTCCAGTTACTTATGGACTGTACTGTATGTTCAATGCTATACTTTATACATATAAATTCTTTATACATATATATATATATATATGAATATATTTTCCCACTTGAAAAAAGATCCACTGTTTCCTTTTTTACCCACAATATCATCTGGAATCTGTGTTTTCTCTTTCAGATGCAAAACATGAAATTTAAGGACAAACGCATGAAAATGATGAATGAAATCTTGAATGGTATCAAGGTAGGCAGCTCCTTTAGAACCACATTGAATAAGCTGCTGATTATACAGTGCTGGAGTGGTAGCTTGACATTTTTTTCAAGCAAAAAAAAGAAAGAAAAAGGAACAAAGACAAATCCCTGAACCTAAACTGCCACCATGTTTTCAATTGGGTTATATTGGGTCCGGTTTTTTACATGACTTATGCATTATGAATATGCTAAGCTGAAAGGATGAGGACCCACAATTACTTTTCCTAAAGCATTTTATTGACTTGTTCTTGATGGTTGAAACATCAAGCTAAGACCTGCTTTGTGCCAATGGACCCACCTGTGGCTATGCTGGGGCTTGCAGAATTCCTGAGTGTTTATGTCCTTTGTCCTTGTTCTTTAACATCCATTTCTTGCCCTTTCTATTTACTCTCTCGCACCTTCTAAGCTCTTCATTTATAAATCCACCCCCACTCTCACTATTTTCTGCAGATTCTGAAGCTCTATGCTTGGGAGCCGTCTTTTGAGGCTCAGGTTCAAGACATCAGAGAGAAGGAGCTGAAGGTGATGAGGAAGATTGCCTACCTGGCGTCCGTCTCCACCTTTATTTTTTCCTGTGCTCCAGCCCTGGTGGGTGCCATTAGTTTCAAAAGGGTTTCACATTTCTTACATGCTTACATTTGCATATAGACATTTGCTCTTTTTGGTAAATGTCCCTTGTTATTATTATTGTAGTTGTATGATTTTATTATATATTATTGAATAATATTATTTTAATCATTTTTTCATCATATTTAATTGTTTTATTTATTTTAGTATTATTATAGTTTATACATCATAACAATATCAAAACAAGCATAATATATACAGCAAATAAAGTATCTAGAATTCTAGGAAACAGTACTAGGATTCCTGGTGGATGCTACAGTATATAACTGAGATTGCTGTATTTCCTGCCTGAAATAGGGTCAGCTATGGGTTACATTCTGACCAGGCCAGACTATGGAAGAGTCAGTTTTACATCAGTTTGCCAACAAACAACACAACATGTTTAGACATCTGATTTAACCAAAGGAAAACCTCCACATCTTTGGTGATAACAGTTCATTACATTGATAACATTTTAACTATTTACTAAGTCCTCATTTTACCCTTGATATAGTTAATCTAGAACTTGAGATCATTTGAATGTGAGAGGGCTGAAGTAATATGATTTTTAAAGAAAAAAAAGCAAAAACAGATTAAGAACCAGTACCTTTTGTTGCAGACATTTATTTAAACCAATTTGCTTGTTATTAATAAGCATATTACTGACTGTTATCTCTCGAAATGATAAATCTTTCATGTTTATTTTAAGTCAGTGTTGTTACCAAATAAATCTCGACTGCATCAGCAGGGGTCTTTACCTTTGGGAGTCAGCATCCATAATAGTGTCAGTGCCCATAATAATGTAATAATGCTGAAATACCTAATAATAGAGCTTCCATTATACAAGTAAGTGCCCAGGACTCTGATTAAATGAAAGACAAATTGTTAATGGGTCATTGTGAATTATGTGTTTTGTAGGTGTCGTTGGCGACCTTTGCCGTTTTTGTGTCTGTCAGTCCGGATAATATCTTAGATGCAGAAAAAGCTTTTACATCAATCGCTCTCTTCAACATTCTACGTTTTCCACTGGCCATGCTCCCAATGCTGATTTCTGCCATTGTGCAGGTACTCAATGCGCACACACAAAGACATTTTGGTGTCTTGTATATCTTTTGAGATTTATATTATCTGCTCATGCCGCTACAGATGCCATTTTTTCCTACTCTAACAAACCTGACAACATTCATGGAAGTTCATAATTAGCTAATAAGCTCATTCGGGTATGTTAGATTAATAAAAAGAGTAAGATGTGTAGAACAGAGGTTCTCTAGCACTGAGACTGGGAATAACCAAATAACTGTTTTGGATATGTTAAACACTGGAGAGGTTTTTTTTTAAATCTCTTTAGGTTCAATATATCTCCCATAACCTGTGTATTCAAATTTTCCATTTGATTTAAAAATATGTTGTTGTACATAGTTGATGCAGTTGTGGTCCTTCAGTTATCTTTTTGTTCATAGACAACCGTATCCAAAAAAAGGCTGGAGAAGTTTCTTGGTGGAGAGGATTTGGACACAATGGCAGTGCAGCACAATGACAACAAGGGTAACAAACTGCACTCATTTTAGAGCCACATTCAGATCAGTTATTTAATAGATTAGTGATTTTCCAAGGAGTGACTCTTGATCCTAATTGCCTGACATCAGTTAATATGTGTTTCAAATATAGCGGTAATACTTTATAAGCGGTAATACCTGTTTCATTAACATTCATGAAGGCTTATTCCAACAGGCTTCAGCTGTCTTAAAGACTGTGATTATCAATTTTGATGTCAAGTTGTCATGACACCTGAGTTAAGTGACATAGATTTTTGTTGACATAAGGTTGTGATATAGACTTTCTAAGCTCACTTTTGTTAGAACATCATGACAACTGACTTTGTAGCTGAGTGTACTTTTGGTATGTCAGAGTCATATAATGGTGATAATGTGTTATAGCTTGCCAAATTGGGTTAATTGAAAAAAAAAAATAGACAAAGGTGAGCACTTCTAAAGTCAACAGTGTCTCCTGTACTTGGCACTTGGATGTAACATTGGCATGAAATCCTGCTGTATAACAATGTTACCTAATGAAGTGTAACAACAGAGTTATGTATGTTTTCTCTAGACCTTAATTAGAGTTTCATACTTATAAGATTTTTATGAATACTTATAAGCAATGCAATGACACGATAATGACAGAGTTATGTATATTTTTTCTGTATGTTTAAGTAAGTTTAGTTGACAATGTCCTAACACTGTAATGACAGGAAATATATTTTGTCTTCTTCTAATTTAAAGTGAGTTTTGAAGGTATGTAGAAGGTTAGCAAACCTTCCCCAGACATTAATTTATGTCAAAACAAGGTAGCCATTATTGCTGTCAGACGATAAAGTGGATTTGGGATTTCAGAAAAAAGTAGATGATCCCATCAAAAACAATACAACACAGAATGTTCACTATAATCTATTATAATATTTTTTTCCCCAAAATATTCCATTGTTTTTAAGTGATGCACTCTTATTATATATCATATATTCTATATTATATAATGCTCATATTATATGGGAAAAGCCTTAATGTCTTTTTTGATAACAGTCCTGTACATTGACATTGTAATGATTTCCAACCTCTTAACACACCTGATTCAGTTAATCAGTGAGAAGCAGGTGTATAAGGCATATATCAGGTGTTTATTTTTACAAAGTTAGTGTTGCTTTTAAAGTTTTGACCTGTGCTGTATATGCTAGTTCAATTTCTGTGTAGTTTTTTTTTTTTTTTTGGTTCAAATGAATCCACCTCGGGCTAAAAGTGTCACATAATTTAGCTTTAGTTCTGAGACTGAGGCTAACTGCATATGGATGGAATTCTGTTATCTGATTAATTTTCATTGACTAGGCACAGCCGTGAGCGTGAGTAATGGTACTTTTGCCTGGGGGAGTGATGCCGAACCAGTTCTGAAGAAGTGAGTTTCTTTGTTCCTTCCTGTCAGACTCTGTGTCACAATTGTGGGGTATTGATTCCAGCAGTTCTTGATAGAATTTCTACTTGGAGAAGTTAGACAGGTGCAGTTTCGGATGTAAGGAAATTCTGCTGAAAACCAGAGCACAATGGAAGACTTGTGCTGCCCTGATATGACAATTTAGTTTAATTCATAGTGATAATAGACAATAATATGCAATAATATGCTCATCAACATTGGAAATAAAGGTACAGTGCATACGGAAATTTTTCAGTCTTTTTCATATCTCATCAATCTACACACAATACTCAGCAATGACAAAGCAAAAACAGGTTTTTGGAATGTTTTGTACATTTATTATAAAATAAAAGACTGATATATTCCATTTACATAAGTATTCAGACCCTTCACTTAGTACTTGGTTAAAGCACCTTTGGCAGCAATGACAGCCTCA
>JAOUQW010000029.1:8386618-8397234 GCA_028565825.1 Olivaichthys viedmensis | reverse complement strand
TTTACTTAACAATATATATATATATATATATATATATATATATATAAACATTTACAAATTAAAAGTCTCCTTGCTGGCTTCTTAGCTAGCTACCTTCAGTAACTCAGCTCTAGCGGCTAACGTTAACTATCAATTTAGGCACCAAGCAGCGGGTTCAAAGTGTGTTCACTTATTTAATCTTATATGTAACATTAACTTGGATGCACATTTATTCATGCATATTAAGATGCCTATTTAAACAAGGGAAGTGGATTATGGGTGTTTCCAAATTGCATATTTATGAAATTAGGATTTCTTGATAAGGGCAAAAATATAGGCGCTTCCGTGATTTTTTTCTGTTGTCAAATAGCTTTTTTTTTCTGGAATCGCCACGTCAAGCAATTTATTATACATTATAGGAAAAGTGGTGTTCAAAAACAAGCTTTGGGTGACCTTAAGGCATTATTTACAATTAAATTCATTTAGGGGTCACCTTGAATTATATACACATACAATCACACAGAGTGATGTATATTGTCTGAGAGATATTATGATTATTATGAATTGTTATGAACAGTAATATGTCTTGGCTTTGAACGTAAGTTTTCGTTGTGATTTAACCCATACGGTTCCCACAGAATAAACAGCCAGCAGTGATCACACTGCAGCGATTTAATAGAGTGTAATTACGGGTTTTGTGGCTGCACTGCATGGACTTCCTGTCCCCCCTTCCATCTGTCTGCTGTTAATTACCTTTTCTCTCTGGAGAGAGAGAGAGAAAGAGAGAGAGAGATAGAGAGATAGAAAGCACGTCCAGTGTAATCAGCATAATTGATGTGTCTGATCATTGCTGATACTAATATGATTATGGTTGTTTGTCATGCCTGTGTTCCCCCCTAAACCTTTAGCTCCTTAATGAGGTTTTAATTACAGTACAGCCAAATGCCACATCACACTGCATTAGAGTTTAAGAGGCATCAGGGAACTGCAGAACTCCGGGAGGCAAGGGCAGAGCACGAGAAAAAAGACAGAGGAAAGGCAGGACGAGGAACAGAGGACAGACTGTGACTGAGCATGAAAGAGGAAGAGAGAGAGGAAGGGGGGAAGAAGAGGAAAAAGTAACAGACAGATACAAAGGAAGGAAAAGACAAGAAGATAGAGAGAGGAAGGAACAGAAGACAAAGCTAGGATCGTCTCGCTCATTCACGTTCACATCCTATCTGAGACTGTTCTCTCCCCCGTAGTCCACAGCAGGCTTTAAAAATAGTGGACGCAGCAGATCAGAGGCGGGCCATAGCCCCTAGGGGTCATGAGGTCAGATCCCTCCAGCTCCATCACTGCCAGATGCTCAGGGAGGAAACAAGGGCAGAGGCTCTGATAGGCTGACACAGTTTTGCAGCTAAACTGGATACTTAAAACATTTCAACAAAATCTCTAGAAATCAGGAACAGTCAAAACAGCATTATGGTCACTTTAGGACGGGCTTTGAGTTAAAGGAATACTTCAGTGTTGTCCAATCTATTCTAATCTATAGCTACGGTACCTGTAGCTTATGGACAATTACCACGAACAATCATTTCGACATGTTTCCCCGTACTGAGAAAAGAACGGAAAAACCAGTTTACTCAAAACCCACTTATAATGGAAGCCTATAGGACACCTGTTGGGGCAGACGATAAATGTTTATGCGAAATGTGTATTTTTGTAGAACGCTGTTATGAATTCTTTAGAGTTATGCGTTATCAACACAGTTGTGCGGGTCACATGATTTCCAGCAGTAAGATATTGTACAGTCACATCACATAAGTCTAATCATCAGCTTCAGTGGTCAGTAACATACTAGCCCTGCAAGCCCAACTGGTAGTTTTGGTCACTTTTCCCGAAAGAGACCATTTGGCTGACATTGCAAATGACCAACTACGCACTTTTGTTTTTGCGTTATGTGTAGGGGGATTGTGAAAACGGTACTAAGAAGTCCGTAGGATGGTGAGTCTGAGGCTGAGGTCTGAAACATGCCACACGTATGCGTAAATATGCGTCAAGTATAACGCCTTTTGAAGGCGGTGAGACACAAAAACTGTTCAAAATACAATATGAACGCAAAAAAAGAGTGTAGACATGAGTGTGTGTTCTGTTAATAAGGTATATGTAAATGAAAACCTTATTACAGACTCTTTGAATGCTGTTGGCATCGGAGGTGCGACTGTGTGGCGAATACCTAATATGAAACCAACTTTACTGCGTTAATAATGTCATCATTTTGAGAAACGTTCTCATTATTTTGAGATACAGAGATAATTTTGAGAAACTTAAAATACTTTTTTTTTCTTCAAATGGCTGAAACGGGCTCACGCAAATGTAATACCTGCCCTTCGATTGTATATATTTGCGCAGGTGCTAAATTGTATTGTAACTGTCAAGATTATGATAATTGTGGCCAGCTAAGTGTACAATATGCTGTACATCAGACTGTCTGAGGCTATGTTGCAATGTCCACACATAAAGCTGAGTGCTGTATTCCAAACCCAGTGACCATGCAAAACCAACAAGCACAAAGGGCATGAAGTTGAGACAAGGTTGGCTTATTTTAGCGATGACATACAAATCTATGTATGTAACGTATTTCAGCAGTTTTTGCTCTGGTGCTCTTTCTGAACTCTGAGATTTCCTCTTGACCCGTAGATGAACATTAATTAATTCAGTGAAAAAATTAATTATGCTCATGTGAATTATTCAAACTTCAGGAAGGTAAAACGGCTAAGCAGCTTTTGATTGTCAGCCACTTGATTAAATCCATTTTGCTCACATGCACACACATGTTGACTTACACACATCCATCCCTCTGGCCTACACTGCTGTCCTAGAAATGGCTTTTAAGCTTCAAAGCCTGTGTCCTGAACCTGTTTGTCAATCTAAGGATACTGCAT
The DNA here is from genome assembly GCA_028565825.1 of Olivaichthys viedmensis. NCBI lineage: Eukaryota > Metazoa > Chordata > Actinopteri > Siluriformes > Diplomystidae > Olivaichthys > Olivaichthys viedmensis. The sequence goes on along the minus strand of JAOUQW010000029.1, from coordinate 8,394,328 downwards.
GGAGTGAGTCATATCTCTAACTGAAATGAGACTGTTTCATCACACTTAGTACACAGTGTGTTATAGCCACACAGTTCCTGGGCCTTAAATTGAGCTGTAAGGTTCTCACAAATAACAAATGACAGCGGTGTCATGGCGACGTGATCCGTTACGCTAGGTCACCCTGGACCACAAATCAATACTGTAGCCATCGTCGCCAGAACCATTTACATTTTGCAGGAGTGGTGCTGTTTTTATATGCCTAAAAATACCACCTTGTGTGTTTAGGGACGACAATGAAACACTTTAAATAACAATATGGATTTGGATGTGAAGGTCAAAGTGGCATGTATGCTTAAATGTATATTAAAAATATATATGTGTATGTATACTGCCCATTCAGAATCAGAAACATTGCTTTTCATTGTCAGTCAGTTGACAGCATATAACAATCTTTGGGCCCAACATAATCTTTTAAGAAAATAAGAACAAACATAACAAACTTTGTCTCTGACTATCAGATTCACCATTAAAAATCCATGTTTAGCTTTCATGATTTTCCACAAGAATTAAATGCATCATCAGCCTCAATAAGGGAGGCTTTGGAGGAGGAATTGGGGATGGAAATCACAAAGGAGGTGTTGGAAATACAGTATGTCTGAAAAGTATACACAATAGTTCAGTCAATGCCAGACACAACACAATACAGTTCAAAATTGTACATAGGCGTCACCTTTCTCAAGCAAAGTTACACATTATATGCAGACATTTCAGATGAAGGACTGCTTTGTCATAATTAAAGGCTGAAACACTTTTCGAACATTTGGTTTAATTACTAATCAAAGGCTTTTAATAAGGAAATTAGTGCAGATTCCCTACCTGATCTATTTGTTGTCATTAAACCATATATACTAGTGAATAGATTTGAGACAATAGCAATTTCTCTAAGTACATTCCAGGTGTTCTTGGGATGATTAAGGGTTCTTAGCTTTCTAAAGGGGTAGCTAGAAAACTGATTTTACAACATTAGAAATCAGTATTCTAGATGTTGGGGAATGATCTACATTTGGAACAAAACTGCTATATAATCTCCAAAAAAGCTTTCAAATTTGGGAACTATTTCTTAACCTGATGAACTAGCACATTGCATGGTTAAACATCACTATTTAAGATGTATTGATGGATGTACAATGGATCTCTTCCTCCTATTATGATTTATCTCTGTAACCACCAAATGCTGAATTGGTTGTCTATTGAAAATAATATTATTGAGAAGTTATTAAGAAGAATTCTTTAAAGTCTCTGATAATTTTTTTTATATCGAATTGTACAGTGACCTTGAATGTAAGAAAGGTGCTATATAAATAAAAACAATTATGATTAATAGCCTGCATGCAAAAAAAAAAATCTGCCCAGGACGGCGTTCCAACAACACACTGTGTGAAAAGCCCAGTGGTTTAAACTTAGAAGCATATGAACCTTTTTATTGCACTAAATCCTGTCAGTCATTACGAGTTGGCTGTGACAGAACCACACAGGGCTCAGAGCTCCAGCACGATGGAGACGACCTCCTCAAACTCAACTCTACTCTTAACATGGACTATCACAGCTAACGGGCCTCAGCTGAGCCATAGATCTCCAAGTCCAAATGACCCAATCAATACAGGAGCAATCATCTGCAGAAGTGGTTCGGTAACACAGCCTGGACAGGCTGATTAAAAAAAGAAGTATGTCCTCCTACGTCCTACTTCCCTTCATGGTGGTCATATTGGATGGGGGGATGAGAGACGCCCCACCCACATAGCCCTATACAACATTATTAATGCTACATATTGTCAAAGTAACAACAGCATATAATCGCAAAGCTGTTGTAAGGTAAACACAGTAATTAGCGACCTTTCCAAACAGGGAGCTGAACGTCTGTCGGTGTGTGTGGGAACGGGATTAATCCTGCGGGACAAAACCATCAATTAAACCATCGGTTATAATGACAGTTTTGTGTGGCTGTGTTTCAGTTGTCAGAACCCGAAAGCAAATATAACTTAGATGTAGTGCTTGTCAGAGCTCGCCATGTTCACCAGTAAGGTCACGAGAAAAACAACAAACAAATCATTCCCGCAATCCCCAGTTAACAACCCCACAGTGAATCTAATACCTTCTCAATCCCAGCAAACCGCTACCGGTCACACAGGAACCCACAGCAGAAGAGCGCATGGAAGAGCAATACATTTTACTTTAGCACACAAAGTCTAGCAGCACAGCTAGCAAACAAGAGTACACTACATTAAAGCTGCAATCACGCTAGAAATGTGCAAATTAGGCATGGCCAAGGCGGGACCAGAAGAGTGGCAAATTCCTGCACTTTGGGGCAGCTATTTAGCCATGTCTTAGCATTTTAGCTGTGGTTAGCAATATGTGTTGAGAATGAGGAAACGTCAGAGAAGAGTACTGTTAGTTCTGGGGGGTTTTTCTGAGAAGGAGTAGAAGAAGGGCTATGAAGGAGAAAACATTGTGGGTTTATCCTATTTTCTGCTTGTGAAAGGAGCTTGGGGAGTTTGTTGGCAACCTATCCAAGTTGGTTGATAACTTGTCTACTATAAACAGCAAAAAACACAAAAGTTAAAGATAGTTATACCATATAATCCAGACTGACTGCTCACCGCCTGGGTTTTATAGCCGCATCTTTTTATAGAATAATTTATAGTCTGGTCAGGAAGTATGGTCAACATTGGTCAACAGTTCGGGTGAAGCCTTTTAATCGAAGTTTTACACTTATACAAAAATAATTCTATATTTCTATGAGTTGTAGTCACTTGCGTTCGGATGCCTTCTTCGCTCCATATATCGAGAAGGCATTCTGTGTCCTTTGCGGGAGACATTTTATTTATTTATTTTATTTAACCTTTATTTAACCAAGGTAGTCACACTGACTTAAGACTCTCCTTCCCCTGTAAAACTTGAAACCGGAAGCAATGCGACAAGTTCAGCCCCAGAGCGGCTCGCTTTCACACATGGTGTGCTTTGAGGTCACTTGGAGCAAACCCCAGATCACCATTTGCAGATGGACCAGTGATCGGTTCCCTGGACTCCACCCAGGTTCGAGAACAGCTTTCACACTTGACCAAATGCACTGAACTCTCGATACAAATGGCCTTGGGTCCTGGAAAAAAAGTGCAAGTGTGAAAACGCCCTAAAACGACCAAGTGAAAGAAGTCCATTTAGAGTTAGCAAAGAACCTCTCAGAGTCTGTGAAGTTAAGAAGCAGCTCAGCCTCGAGAGTTACATGTCAATTCTGTAGACTGGCTTACTCCCTCTCTCTCTCTCTTTATCTCTCTGTCTCTTTCTCACCCAGAATACATGCCGTGACATGAAGCTACCGCTGCTTTCTCATCAACACCAAATCACCCACGCTTGCCAAGACTGGCTGCAGCCCCCCGCAGACACACACACAGAATTTCTCTCACATACACGCAAAGTAATAGTCAGCTATATCTTCTCATTTCTCACACAAACTGTAAAACCAAAGCAAAAGCAATCTGCTCAGTAAGGTCAGCAAAACAGCAAAAGAAGCAAGCCACAAACATGAACTGACTCCAAACAAACTCCAAAAAATCCAAGCAGGGAGAGACACTGAGCTTCTCTGAGAGCGAAAGAGATGAAGAGATGAAGTTGCCCTGTCTCCTCTCAAACTGGAGGAGAGGAGAGCCACTACCTTGCCGTCGGCCCAGCAGAAGCAGATGTTGCTGGAGGAGCTGAGGATATCTGTGATGAAACCTGAGATGCCCAGACGCATGGTGAATGACTCCGAGTGAGACGGGGATGGAGAGAGAAAGAGAAAGAAGAGATGGTGAGAGGAGAGAGAAGAAGAAGGAGGAGGAGAGGTTCAGGTCGCCTGGTGTTGACAGTAGAGCGTGAGTCAGTGATGAAAGAGGAGAGAGGGCAGAGAGAGGGGAAAGAGAAAAGAGGGAGGAGAGTAAGTGTGTGTGAGAGAGCACGAGAGAGAGAGAGAGAGGGAGAGAATGGAGAGAGGGAGGAGAAAGAGAGAAAGATGCTTCTTCAGCTATTTGCCATTGGACCTGTGCGCGCTGTCCCCTACTCACACTTACACACACAACAGGTGCAAACCAGGAGCCGGTCAGCCAGCGGTCACTCCCTCCATCCCCGTACACACAGAAATACACCCTATCCGTAAAAAAACATCTCCCACACAGGGCGTCTCTCTCTGTTTTCCTCAACACATAGCACGAGCAGGAGACTTCTAGGACGTACAATGAGGAAAAGACACATTCACACTATCATCCCCTCTCACTCTTTCACACACGTACACCTCACACATCTAGTTGTGAACAAGCCCCTCCGCCCTCGTCACCTCCCGACTGATTACACTTTGAATTGTTAATTGTATTTGCCTGCCGTTCGTCCCTGTATGTAATAGGGAAACCATTTTTTACGGTCTTATAGTATCACACACTACTCAAGACCTTCCACTCACTACCCAGTTAAGGAGGTTCTAAAGTAATGCTACAAATATAATGCTACATTTTCAAATTGGGTCGTGTTTACAAGAAGATTCCACATGAATGGGTGTGATATTCACTAATATGGAAGTTGAAATTTCCTGATAGATCAGAGTTCAGTAGTTGTGACGCAATGTTGACGTTTCTCAAAGTGGCAGAAGCCATGAAGGTTTGGTTAGCAGCTGATGCTAAGTGTAATTACAGTGGAATTTTAGTTGTACAAAGTCTTTTCTTAGATATTTCGTAACACGTCTGAAGGAAATGTTGATATTCTTGAGAGTTTTGCTTTGCTTCCACTTTCACTATGCTTTTACTTAATGGCTCTGTGATAGCTAGCTAAATTGTTAGCCTCAGTCATTGGCTAGCTTATGCTTAGCATCCATATTTAGCATACCCAGTTGTCTAGCAACAATTTTCTCACAACTTTAACCACTGGAATGACAGGCATACACGATATTCCACACGTTTTGGACATTTTTTTTGTAACCCAGACAGAAAAGTTTGTGAATTTATCTTTAATTTATACATACACACTCTGTTTAAGCAAAACCTAATAGCATCTATAAAATCAATACTTATAAATACACTTTATCAGAACTATATGGTGTCTGTTTAAAGATAATTAACAGTAAATGTATAGTCATCAAGTATTGTAGGAAAGACACACACTGACTATGGACCACCATGAAATGTGGCAGCTCACACAAACTTCAATCTACATCTCCTACAATGCATGAAGAAAACTCACATAGAAACGTATAAAAACTCTGTTAAGCTTGTGCTGTATAGACACCAAGGTGAGCTCATTATCATATTTTCAGAAGTAATTACACAAAACCCTATTCTATAAATAGAGAAGAGAAAGAGGCTCAGGTCTCCTCTCTCAGCAGTGCATCTGTGTGCTCTTGGCTCTGAACCATCATTTACTTTCACTGTTCACCTGCTGGCTCCAGACACACACACACACACACAACAAACACACTTACTCGTGTGGCTTCCAGAGTCTTCGTGGGGGAGGAAGGAGCTCCCGTTTGTTGAGGGGCACGATGCCGAGGGCCGCCTGCATCACCGGGAAGAACTTCTTATACTTCATCTTGAGCTGGCTATCTGCTCTGAACTATCTGCTTTCAATTGTCTAAGTGTTTGAAATCGTCTATCTGTCTCACTGCGCTTATTCCAGGTGAGATAACCTGGACAGTTGTCCATCCAGATACAGTTTGTGCCGATTACACACAAAGTACGACAATAACTCCACACTCACAGCCTAATATAATGCAACTACATCTCCGAGCTGGCTGTATCTAAACACACCTCGGTGTTTCCAAAAGTGCACAGATTTCAATGAACGTCACTCTTACATAATTCAGACATGACATTAAACAAATTGAAGCCAAACGGTTGACTGAAGGGGGTGGGGGGTAAATTTAGTACTAAGCCTGTACAGATAATGCAGGTCTTTCCTTTCTCTATAATCCTCCAGCATTAAGCAACCTTCCATGCATTTAACAACTGAGAGAACATGCAAGAGAGATACTCAGGGAACGCCCTCCCTTCTAGCTGAGTGTCAGAGAAAGGAAAGCTGGGAGATGAGCACAGGTGGTTTTTCACTTGGGGGGCCAAACCCGAAACCCATCCAACAAAAAGCACACACAGACATGTAACGAAAAATATCCAAACACGAATAATCTCTTGTCGGAGCAGCAGTGTTAGAGGGCTCAGAGCCAGCGTGAGCTTTGGAAATGAAATGATTTGATGGCAGCTTGCACAAATGGATTATGTTTGGTTAAAGCAGTAGGAGAAAACAGGATTTCACCGTGAAAGAGCCGTGAGGGGATGAGAGCAAGGGAAATTCTACGAAAGAAGAAAAATAGAAAGAGGAAAATAGTTTAGCATTTGAAATATGACATGCACTTTATCAGATCTATATAGTGTCTGTTTAAAGATTAGTACCAATAAATATATAGTCAACAAGTGTTGTTGGGAAAAACACACGAAATATGGACCACTTAGAATTTTTTCAATATTTTTATGCACATGAAATGTGGCAGAATTTTTCAATATTGTGTAACGTGTAAGTGATAGGATTAGAATTGCTGCTGTTTTAACTGTTGGCTTACATACGTACATGAACAAAACAATGTACAGTGTGGATTTTGGACAGGATTTGGAGCGTTCTGTGCGGTCTACGATTACTCACTTTTGGGTTGTGAACATCACAACCTGTGGAACAACTCAGATAATGTGCATTTCTACTGAGGTTCCGGAACCTTTTGAGGAACTGAAGAGTTCCAGAACTTTCCTGAACGAGAGCTACACAGTTTCTACATGAATTTTAGGAACAGTGTAGCTCTCGTCCAGGAAATTACATTCCCACTCCATTGCGTGTCCTTTATGTAAAATAGCAGTGACGTCATATAATAACAGAAGTGACGTCATTTCAGCACATAGCAAAATACAGCAAAATAGCAAACATGGAGGACGTTGAGATTGAAGTTGTAGAGGTTTTTTTTTCTATTGCTCTGCTTTGTTGCACAAACATGATGTTTAATGTATAACATTATTGTTTAACAATAATATAGCATTTTAATTGAATGTAATGTAACATTCACACCATTTTTAACTGTAGAAGAATGTACAAAACACTCTCCCACAACATGTTTAACTCGCCACTTGTGTAAAAAAAAGAAAAAAGAAAAGCTTTGCCAGCCGTGTTGCACTGCCTCTGATATAAAACAAGCTTTAGTTATCGCATCTTAGCAAAACGTGTTTTTTTTTAATTGCCAGGCCGGAAGATTAGTTATTGCGTTTGACAAATCATCAGCAAGCTCCACTCCAATAGTTCTTGGTCCACAGAAGTCTGCAGCAGCAACTAAAAAGCATTCCTGGAACAATGCCCTAGGAACTAAAATCAGCCCTGATTCCTCTGGCGAAATTGCACCTAAAGTTTGTGAGTTCCTGAAAAAAATCCTGGGTTCCTGAAAAGGTTACTGAAGTGGAAACGTGCCTATATAGAGGACCAGAAGCAAGGCTGGGAATGACTGCCTGTTTCTTTTAGGGTTGCATGATATTGTTATATTGCTAGATTGTAATTACGATATGTGTTGCAATATATTGAAGACCCCTAATGTGACATGGTTAATGATTGGCCTGCATTATTTTGACCAAAATAATTATGTTTATCGTTCTGTTGTCCTGTCTGGTTAGTGTGCATTGC